>ML840741.1:21106-33509 GCA_009831015.1 Picea engelmannii | reverse complement strand
AGCAAAGGATATGATACACCCACTAGTGCTCATCCACTAGGGGCACATCCATGGGGATGTCATAGCTCTGATTCACTGCATTACACAGAAGAACCAGGTCTTCACACGTTCACTTGTGCTCGTCCACAGGCACGTCCACTCTATAGATTTTCTTTCCCACTGCCACCGACATGAGAATCATCTGGAGTCTTCTCGTCAACTCGGCTACTTAGAGGAGGCTAATACATCATCTTCATTTTTGTTCTCATGACGATGTACCGAGCACTTTGGGATTTCACACATTCACTTGTGCTCAGCCACAGGCACGTCCTAACTCAACAAATCGCTTTTCCACTGGATAATCATCTGGAGTTATTCTCAAATCTCTGAATGGAGGAGGTCATCTCTACGTTCCCAACTCTGTCTCAGGTAGGAACCACGTACCCTTCTTAGGGGATTTCTCTCAGGTTTGTAAGCTGAGAGAAAGACTTCACATAGCTGCAATGATCCACACCTCACAGGTTTGTAAGATGGAGAATGTCTCACATAGATGCAATCATCAACAGGGGTGTCGTGCCTCCTCCCCCACCTCCACCTATCAGGACTACGGTTATCCAGACACCCACTACTTCGGGCAGTGGCACAATCCCTTCAATGACTCTGACCATTGTTCCCTCTATCCATAACGTGTCTAGCACTCCCTTTTTGTACGAGATGTTGGGTTTCGACTTTAGTTCGATCCTAACCTACTATACTCTATATATTGTTGGTCTAGGGGTATGGATCTCTAATTATCCCTTACAATGATCTATCACGGGGACCACTTCCATGCTTAACACTATCCCTTACGGTGGGGGACATATCCCTCCTACGTCCCCTTCGCTCAGAGGCACTTTCCAACAGTCGATTAGGCTTAACACCAACACTAGTTTGTTCAGTGGGGGGAGTCTCGAATCTCAATCCTACGTAAATCTGGTTGGGTCTATGCCTTTTTCATTGTTTTGTGGGTTAGGAAATAACGCTTTCTCAATAGGGGGCAACCCCGCTTTCGGTCAACCAAACCCTATGCAAGGCTTCATTCCTTCACAGGGAGCGATGACAGGAGTTTACTCCTCACAAGGTCTTGGAAATCCCTAGCAGGGCTCGTTTCCTTCGCAACAGATGTCAATTGGGAGAAACTCCTCTCACTCTCAGTGGAACCCTGTGCAAGGTCCAGTACCTATGCCAGGAGGGTCAGTTGGGGGCATCCCTAACTAAGGTCCTTGGAATACCATACAGGGAGAAATCCCTACACAAGGCATGTCATCCAACTATGAGAATCAGTCGGTGATGCAGAATCAAGCGAGAACTCCTTTACTGGCCAGGGCCACCATAGTTTCTACCAAAACACTGGCCAGCAGCCAAAATTTTCTGGAAACTTGGTGCCATCCAAAATCCAGGCCCCTCTTTTCATTTGAATCCACCACAACCTAGACTACATTTCCTAGCAACTCTACATTTTCCAGACTTGTAGAGACTGTTGAACGACCTGATATGTCATGATCCACGTTGGCCCCCCATGCTGACTAAGTTTCCCTTGGAAATCCCTAATTTTGAAGGAAATCCTGGCGAGGATCTAGGTGATCATGTTATGACATTTCATTTATGTTTCTTATCCAACTCGTTAAAGGATGATTCTGCTCAGTTGTGTTTGTTTCAACCCACTCTTATAAGGGGTGTCGCGAAATGGTATATAAAGATCGATAGCTCGAAGTACGCTTACTTTAACAACCTTGTTATGGTTTTCTTAAACCATTTCCAGTTACTGGTAAGATACGATGTCAGCACCGAGTTGTTGGCCAACTTCGAGTAAACAAAATTCGTCCATATCTCAAATCACATCCGAGAATGGCGTCGATGAAGAGCTTGATCAAAGTTAAGGTCCCTCTTGCATTTTTGTTCGAGTGGTTCCTAAAGTCCTTGGTGCCTTGTGTATCCAAAGACGTCACGACATCTGAGGTTTTTTCCGAAGAAGAGGCTATCATGAGAGCCTAGAAACTGGATTTGATTTACTCTCACTCTGGTATGTTGTACAAGATCCTGCCCGGCGCACCGCAATCGAATTTTGACAAGAGCAAACAAAATTTTGGGCCTCATGTCGATGGTATAGTAGGCTCAATAGAGATAAATCCCACAGATCAGTTGAATAATCGGTTACAACAGTTATCGATTCAACAAACTGTGGCCAACCAAACTCCTAGTTTGGTTGCCCCCGTAACCCAAATGGTGAATGTACACAGTGTGCAATCGATGAATCCCAAGGGTAACAAGCAATCTGAGGGAAAGAGGAAATATAAAAACAAGAATGGTAAGGGGGATAATAAGGCTAGGAATAATGATGGCGAGGGAAAAACGAAAAGAGGAAGGTGAAGTTTTCATGTAATCTTTGCACAGAAGACCACTTGACTCACAAATTCCCTCGACTTGAGGAAGCCCAAAAGCTATTGTTACAACAACATCCTGCCATGTTAACCAACCCTTTTCCACAAGGGAGAAATATTGCTCAAGCTTCCTCATCCACTAACACGTCTGGGGGAAATCAGGGATCCCTCGCACCTAATACTAAAAATGGAGCCACAAACATTTATATGATGAAATCTAATGCTCGTTTGCAGACCAGGGCTCATAATTACGGAATGATAGAATCTGTTGAGAAGGGAAAATAATCCTCCAACCCACCACCTCCTCTTCAAATTGAGAAGACCATGGGAGAAACTATGACTCACATCCCTAAGGGTGCGTTTAAAAAGGCTTCTCACAACCTGAACATGAGGGCTGCTCAGAATTACTCCATCGTGGAGGATCTGGAACAAACTCCTTGTGCAATGTCTTCCCTGGAAGTACTCCAGAGTTTTCCCTCATAGAGGAAAGCATTGTTGTGTGCCTTGGGAGCGACCAAGACTACTAACTCGGGAATGATTTTTTTGACCCTATATATTATAAACCTCGTCTTCCTCACCATGTCGCTTTTTAGATAGTAGTGGTGTATGCCACGAAATCTTAGACACGGAAAAAAATTCGTGCGGTGGTTGATGAGGGTGCCTCGACTTGCGTGATGTCATTGGCATGTTGGAAGGCCATTGACCAAATTGAGTTGTCTATGTCGCCCACTTTGCTAACTGTGTTTGATGGTCGATCTTTTAGACCACATGGCATAATTCCCTCCTTCCCCATGAAGTTGAAGGGAAAAACCATGTGTGTCAAAGTAGAAGTAGTCGATGCACCTCTCAACTACAATATTTTGTTAGGGCGGAGTTGGACCTACGTTATGACAGCGGTTGTATCCACCGTTTTTTGGGTCTTATGTTTTCCTCACGAAGGTCGAATCATAACCGTTGATTAGCTATCCTTCTCCCATCCTGACCCTTCATTGGGGGAATCCACGATCCCGATGGTTAACAACCCACAGCTAGGTACCGTCAACTTAGGTGTCGGATTGTTTCTATATTTAATGCGTAATTTTGATTATCTGTCGCCTGTTGATGATGTCGAGTTTATTTCGGTTGTCCCCGACCAGCCGAAGGCTGTGATATTTCAAGTTGCTTCTTTTAGAACAAGTTACTTTAACAACCCATGGATTTTACCTTCCCCATCGGCTTAGATGGAAGGGGTAGGGCACCCTGGAATGGCTATGCCCTTATCCGTTGCTAAGGTTGCATACAGTATTGTCCAACAAGCCTCGGTCAACCTTTATCCGGCTCCCCCATAGAAGGTAGATCTCGTTCTCAAGCCTATTTGGGCTCAAGACTCTCTCTCCACTCATGATCATTTGGACTTAGTCTTTCCCTCTAACGAGGTGATTTTGGAGGCAATGACTGAGTCGGACAGACCTTGGGATGATCTTCAACACAGATCTTATTTCTTACCTGAGTTGAGGAGAATAGAGGCAGAACAGTTCACTACGACCGTGAATGGAGATGCCCCTTGTCCTGTTAACCCTTTGGCCATGCACATAATCTATTTTGAGGGAGACATGGGAAGTATAGCTTAAAAAATTCCTATCACCATCTCTAAAACCCCTGGTGTCGTGGAAAACGTCTTCGTCAGAGCAGATTGTTCCTCCGAAGATATTCAAATCTACATTGAATTATTTAGAGAGTTTCACGATGTCTTTGCCTGGTCTTATGAGGATATGTCAGGCATTGACCCACGTATCATTGAAAACAAGATCACAACTTACCCCGATGTTAAGCTTGTTCAGTAGAAGCTTTGCCCAATCAATCCTCACAAGGCAGTGATGATCAAGGTTGAGATAGAGAAAATCATCAAGGTTGGTTTCATATATCCAATGCAATTGACGGAATGGATGTCGAACCATGTTCTTGTCAACAAAAATAAAGGTACGATCTACATGTGTATGGACTTTCATGATATTAACAAAGCTTACCCGAAAGATAATTTTCCAACCCCATTCATTGACCAGATTGTTGATGAATGTGAGGGTTGTGAGGTCTTTTATTTTATGGACGGTTTTTCATAGTACAACCAGATTCAGATCAAGCCCGAGTACCAACACAAAACGACATTTATTTGTCCTTGGGGTACATTCGCATACAAGAAAATGTCTTTTGGCCATAAGAATGTTGCAGCCACTTTTCAACGATCCATGTCATTTTCCTTCCACGACCTCAAACACATAGTCGAGCTGTATCTTGATGATCTGGCATCACATTCTCGTAAGAGATCTAATCATCCCGCCCATTTACTACTTATCTTTGAGAGGTGTCGCTACGATCAAATTCCCCTGAATCCAAATAAGTGTAGTTTTTGCATGACATCGGGACACTTGTTAGGTTTTATCGTGTCAAATAAAGGGATCATGGTATCTGAAGGTTGATGCAATAGTTCAATTTCCTCCCCCACACATAATCCCACAGCTTCAAAGTCTACAGGGGAATACCAACATTTTGTTTTGTTTTGTTGCCAACTATGGTGAAATTACTAAAGGGTTTATGCATCTCTTGAAGAAATGGGTCCCATTCTATTAGGATGAAGCGGCTCATCACTCTTTCAAAGCATTGAAACATGATCTGACGTTTTCCCCTCTACTCAGTCCTCTGGATTATGGCAAGGATTTCTTGTTGTACTTGGCTATCGTGGAGTCTACTACTGGCATGGTCTTGGTCCAATAGGATGACATGCTCGAAGAGCATGTTATCTACTATCTTAGTTAAGGCTTGGTAGGACCAGAACTCAACTACACACATGTTGAGAAACTTGATTTGGCAGTTTTTCATGCTTTCCAACGGTTCCATAATTACATCTTACTTTGCAAGACCATCATCGTAGTTGTCGTGAACCCTTTTCAATATGTGTTAACACGACGGGTAATTAAATTGATAGATGGTCATCCTGCAAGAATTTGACTTGGATTTTGTTTCGGCAAATCTAAAAATTCATTAGTCTTTGTTGAACTAATCTCAGAACTTCCAGTCGAGAGTGGTAACAATTTTCCTGAAGAGTCACTGATCAATGGGGATCTTTTCCTTATTGCATCTTCAGACCCTTGGTATGGAGATATACTTGTGTATCTTCAGAATTTGAAGTGTCTGTATTTTGCTTCTCGCGATGAGATTCGACAAATATGCCATCAAGCGAGGAATTATATTATCATCGATGATACTTTATATCGTTGAGGAGTGGATTACATTCTCTGTCGTTGTCTCACTCACGAAGAGGATGAACTTGTGTTGAATGATTTTCACACAGGAGCATGTGGCGGTCACTTGTCTGGGTTGGCAACAGCCCAAAATATTTTTCACGCTGGATACTTTTCGCCCTCGTTGATAAAATATTGTATAGAGGTGGTCAAGAAGTGTCATCCATGCCAGATATTCTCTTGGAAGATGCAGGCACACCCTTCTCCCATGTTTCCAGTTATTATTGTTGGTCCCTTCACCAAGTGGGGGATTGATTTTACTACATTCCACCCGGTTTCAGCTAGGGGGAATTTCTATATCATCGTGGTGGCAGACTACTTCACTAACTGGGTGGAGGCCATGTCTACATTCAACAATGATGGAGAAACAACTGCACTTTTCATTTTTAACCAGATTGTAGCTAGGTTCGGTATTCCAAAAGAGATTGTCACAGGCCATGGCAGTCACTTCCAGAACAACACGATGTCTGAGTTAACATCAAAACTAGGGTTTAAGAAAGAACATTCGTCACCTTACTACCCACAGGTGAATGGTCAAGTGGAGGTTGTTAATAAGTCTCTCAAGACTATTCTTCAACAAACAATCAATTCAGCCAAGTCGAATTGGCATTTGATGTTGTATTTGGCACTTTGGGATTATCGAACCTCAGTCAAGACTGCTATTGGTTTTTCTCCTTTCCAACTTGTTTACGGGCTGGAGGCAATCTTGCCCATAGAGTGCCAAATCCATTCTCTTAACTTGGCAGTCGAAACACTGCCTGACACTACTCTACTTGAAGATCGTCTTTTATATCTTGAGCAACTCGATGAGCAACATCGAGATGCATCCTTGGCCAACGAAGCTCACAAACAATGTATCAACTGTCAGTATGATCGGTTCGTACACCCTCGAGTTTTCTCTGAAGGCGACCTTGTCCTGGTATATGACCAAGATAAAGATCCCTTGGGGGCAGGAAAATTCAAACCCATGTGGTTCAGACCATTCATTGTTAATAAATTTTTAGAAAAGGGTGCCTATCAACTAGTTGATTTCGAGGGTAACGCTTTATTGGAGTCTAGAAATGGGCTATACCTTAAGAATTATTACGATTASATCGGTCACYTGGGCGTGACTTCTTGTATATAATGTATAGCTTWATTTATGCATTATTGTMTRTTTKTTTTTATAGASGTGTAGTTTATTGTGTTTCTTTTCAYTGTGGCAKATGYAAAGTGAATYTAAGGTCTATGTTGGGTTCATAGACWGTGCTAGCTGACACACTCAGAGGCTTGTTTCCACAKCTTGGGTGATCTTTACACCCTTTGGTCAGTTGATGTCTTTTGGAGGTATTTTTCTAAGAAAAACAACCAATAATGTTGTCGAGTACAGTGTCATAATAGAATTACTATGTGATGCCTTGTCACATGGTATTTCTCACCTCTGAGTTTATCTATATGCTTAATTGGTCGCGTCTCAATTAAATGGATTATATCGTTTCTACGATCCCACCCTTAGCCGACGATTCCTTAGGGTACATCTCTTAGAACACTATTTTGATTATATTACTTATATTCATGTTCCTAGGAGATCTAATCAACTAATTGATACATTGTCTAATAATGTATTAGATTGGCATATTTCTCACAGATAAAAGTAAAATCACACACATACATGCACATGTAAATACATTTGTACAAAAACTTTATCCATAAGGCAAAAATATGTATATATATAATAATGTGTCCAAACAATAATGTCATAAGTACAAAATTGGGCCATAAAGCCTCTAATAGAGCTAGTATACATCGTTAGGCTCAAGCCCTCACTACATAATAGAGTACAAAAGGTGCCCTCGACACATATGTGGTCCAACACTAACTATGGCCTAGGCCTGTTATCCCTAGTATAATGAACTACAACATTCACAAGAAGTCGAAACAACTGAACCCAAGTCCTGCGTACCCCTACAACATGTGGATGCATGGCCAAGGGAAGGCCCTCTATCTCTTCCATCGACACTACATGAGTGAGAGTTGTCGGGTTCCTCTCTACTCATCGCAGTACTCTCTCAGCCTCTCTAGATGGTAGTCCTCCTGCGGCTAATGGTCCTCCTGCTACTATTGGTCCGGCATCTGCTCGTTTGGTCGTACCGGTCCCACATCTGTATATGGAAGATCATTGAGTTAGTACTTTGACATTACCATAAAAAGGATAACATTTAAAAATTTAAAAATAAAATAACTTTAAAATGTGTTTACCTATCACTCTATGCTCCTTGCTAGGGGGCATAGGCATATCAGAATCCCTTAGGAAACTAATCCTTGCGTAGGGGTAGTCCTCAATCACAGGAATTTGACGGGCCCACCAATCAAATAATTTGTCATCAAAGGCCTCATGTACTCTCCCTGCACCCTGTCGAGGCAACAAAGTTGTCCACCTGCATAATGTCGGAAAGGAGGCAATAAGGCCTCGTACTGTCTCTCGTGGATTAAGGCTTAACACTCTCTCAAAAAAGAAAGCGCACAACACGGTCTCTAACATGGAGTTCTTGTTTGTTCTTCTTCGGCAGTCGGTTAGTTGTTTTTTCATATATGTGAGCATTGTAGTGCTCCTGTCAAAGATGGTGGTATCTAGACACTGAGTTGCACAATGCATCTGTGCACATGAAGCCTGATGAAGTGTTACAGATCACGTGATCCACCCAATCATGTAAAGTACTATCTAAATATTGAGGCTTGTGATCTTATGAATCAGCACCTGATATCCTACTTTCTCAGTGCCAGCCTCGCAATACATGTCAATGTAATCTTCTATGTTGTGCGGTCCTAGAGAAAAGGTCCTCAAGTTGACCGGTTCCCCCATCCTGGAGAGGTCGGTCAAAAAGTATATATACTTCATTGTTGGAGTCAATGATTGGCCCTCTAGCATGAAGGTCTCTGCATCTGGATGCTAATACTCTATCAGATGGTTCAGTAGCATGGGTTGTGCCCTCGTGAATGGAAATTGAGAGAATTTCCACACACCACACTGCTTAAGAATGGAAATGGCCCTTGAATCCTCCTCTACCAAGACATCTAACTCCTCATGTTCTCTCTCTCGCCAATGAACATACATCTTGTTGCAAAAAGTTTGTCAGGTTAGTCCCTTGTTTCATATTTTTTAAAGCTTAAAGAGATGTATGTGGGTTGTCTTTAAGACAATCACGTATGTACACGGGCTAAGTGTTACTTTGACCCGTACATACACATGTTGAGCGTGGAAACCCGTGTACACGCAAGATCGACCTTTTTACTAGGGTGCGCACCCTCTAAACAATGAAATAAACAATAAATAATGAATGAAAAGGCTAAGAGAGGTCATTTGTACCTACTTGGTTCAGGTTTGAAGATATTTCATCCATCGTAGCTCCTCAAATTTGCGTTTTAAAGGAGAGGGTTTTTGGCTTTTTGGTTATTTTCCAATTTGCAATGGTTAAAATGAGTTTTCCACCCCTATTTATAGACTTTTTTGGCTCTTTTTTCCCCAGTTCGGTCCTCTTTTTCCCCTATTCTTGGCTCAGTGGCTACTTGAGTTTCTTTTTTAGAGATCTCTGGGTTGTTCTAATGAACTTTTTCTTTTGGTTTGGTGTTTTTATGAGACAGGTTACACTCACATCATCCCATGGTAAAAGTTGTTTTACAACATTTGCATATAGGTTAGGTTCTCATCACCTTGCATCTTGCATATTCTTGACTTTTTTTTCTTTTCCATAGGATCGATCCCACCGAATTGTGACATAGAACCTTCTATGTTGCTTTAGAAGTGTCGTAATTAGGTGGTAGATCCTTCCTCTACATGGATGCCCTAGGTAGATCCTTTGTTGCATTTTGGCATCCATGCTGTGATTTTTTTCCATAGGCTTGGGATTCCTTTTAGTCCCACCATGATTGTATATCGAAGCCCCATTCTTCTTCATCTTTTCTGTATCATACCCGAGGGACTCCCTATGAGCATGATTTCTTGTCTTTCAGGCTCGCTTAAAATTTGAAAGAAACATCTAACAAGAGCTTATTTATTCTTTTCGGTCTCATTTGGATTACTTAAGAAAAGAATCCCCCCCTGGAGTCTTATTTAAGCCCTTTTCAGACTCTCTAAAATTTAAAAGATTGTCAAGTGATCTTGTTTCCCTTCATGCTCGTCAAACTAAAATTTGAAGGCGCGTCTGTCTCGACGGTTAATTTACGAATAAAGGTATTCCCTAGGAGCTTCGATTTTCTAGGAGAGTATTCTCAGGTGTAAGTTTAACCCTTTTTCGGGCCTGAGGGACTAAGTTTTTGAAAAATTTCTATTCTCTCTGGTTTTGGCTTATCTCTTTTTTGGGCCTCGAAGATTATCTATGAAAAATGAACCCCCTCAGAGTCCATAGTTAATCTCTTTTCAGACTCCCTAAATATACATTATCTTTTATCAACAACAAGATAATCGCCCTTGGACAAAGCACATCCTTCCATTTTTTCACCAAGCATTGGGATCTAGTATGAATTTAGGAAGGTGTTCTCGTTACATAGAGTTGTGTCCTTCTCTATTTGGTTATTCTTCTAAACATATTGAGAGTTTGTGGTGCCTCTTGTATCACAGACTTATGTCAATAATATGTTTCCTAAGTCTCATCATTTTGTCATTCTTTTGTCCAAGGGAAGTTTTATTCAACCTGAGTCGACCATTTTGTAGTTTCTCTTGACTTTCATGAGTCAGCCATCCCGAGAGTCCAGTCAAGCTCAGATTCAAAATCAATGAAGTTTTGTGCTTGATGATCGAGATCCTCTAGTCTTTTCCCGACGACATGTTGAAGAACTCAGAGTAGTGAGTTTTACACTCCTATTGTACTCCTACTTGAGCTTTGAAGATCTTGAAGTTGTTGCTCGAGCTATGAAGTCCTCATCTCTAGCCACAGACTTCGATGCTTCTTGAAGATGCATATCAAATTATACTTGTATATCTTCTGATGATTTTGAGATGTAGATCCGTTGTGTATTGTTTGCGGCTACACTTTATATAGACATGCATATTTGTTTCGTAGTCATGATTACTTTATATATGACATGGATCTGCAATGTACTTGATTGGCAACCATGCTTAGTTCATACCGAGCATGGGTATGCCCGCCTGAGAGAGATTATCATTATTTTCCATATGACACGCTCATGAAAACTCGTCTCAGGATCACTCAACTTTGTGCCTTCCCACTATGTAAAGATATTCTAATGTATTTCAACTAGCAGTCGCTCTTTTGACCTCACACATTAGGGGGCATATGTTATAGTCAAAAAATTCCATATATGTGCAAACAAGACATTGTCCCATCCATTTGCATACTTTGCCAAAAATATTGTTGAGGCTTCCTTCTAAAAAACCATTTTTTGGATAGTGTACGCACCCTGCTACACTAATAGCCTGCGTACATGTTGAAATAATGTAACTGCAAAGAGTATTATTATTATTATTGATATATTATTTATAGGATTAATCCCCATTGTGGATTAATCATGTTGGTAATTGTATTAGGAGCAAATCCCCTTTTGCAGATTGGTCAACAGACAATTATAATAGGCAGAATAAAAAGTCGGTCCCAGCAGTTAATAAGAAGACCCAGAAATATAATAAAGGTGGGTTTACCCACCCAGATTAAGAAGTCGGCCCTGCCAGTGAAGAGACACTTCACACATGCCAGAACTTGTATAAATAAAGGAGGCTAGTGCCTCATTTGAAAACAACTCACTTGCTCAGTTTGAGAGACAAGTTTTGATCTGTTACCGGCAAAAGAGAGAGGGAGAAGAGTGGTGCATCTTTTGGAGAGGACTATCTGTATTGGTTTGAGTTATCTCTTGACACTGTATTGGCAATTTATGATAAGGAAGTTTTTGCTGGGTTTTCTTCCCCTAGAGGGTTTCCCAGGATAAATGTTGTGTCTCTTGTGAATGTGTATTTCTCACTGATCGTGTTCTTATGTTGCTCTTATCTATTGAAATGCAAAGAAATATAATAATGGCATAAACATTAACATGGTATCAGACCCAACTTGAAGGATGCGTATTTCGCAAGAGGAAAAACGTCATTGTTGCAGTACCTGCAAATTAGGGTTTTTCAAAAGTGAATCTTTTCAGCCAAAACACCTAGAAAGTTGTGCCCTCCCCCAAGGATCATTTTGGAACTTAGAGCACACCTTTTCAGTGGCTGGATCTCCCAGAAAGTGAAACCCTAGTTTCACAAAGTACTAAAAAACTAGAGTACCAGAAGTACCAGAAAACCAGAAGCACTAGTCCAGAAATCCGCAGATCAAGTTTGAGGGGGTAAAAGTTGGATTTTCGAAATTCTGACTGCACCAGCTAACTCGCCTCATCTCAGCACATCTATCCCCTAGATCAGAATTTCAAAATTTGAAGTTTGAAAAATTAGGGTTTCCTCATGAAACCCTAAGTTGCAGTTGCAGTTGCAGTCTCAGAACCAACTACAGTTGCAGTTGCAGCCATAGAACCAGTTGCAATGACCCTTGAAATTTTCTCAAGAGTTGGCAATGATTACCGCTGCTACCAGATGGAGCCACTACCTACAAATGCTATCAATGGTATGTACTTACATATGTTTAATGGTTAAACCCTAAAGAGTATTTGCAGGAGAAGGGATCTCTTGCCATAGATTCAGAAGGATCTCAAGATCCAACACATTCAGAGGAATGATGCAACCCAGGTGTGATTATTCTGATATAC
>ML840740.1:8632-41454 GCA_009831015.1 Picea engelmannii | reverse complement strand
TATCTATTTATACACTATAAAAGGGGCCTAAACATGGGTAAACCCATGGGCCGACATCCCATACCTGTTACATAAACCCTAAACCCAAAAATCCTGCAAAAGGGGGCGAGATCCCGCGATCTCCACTTATCCTGGGCGCTCCGTCTTCGACCATCCTTTCGAAGTACCAAAAGTGGTCAAACACGACCAAGGTTCTCCAGAACTTGGTCGAGGGCCAACAAGTGGTGATAAAGTATTCCACTATGCCAGACTGTTTTAACTTGATCAAATGGTCCAAATGGTGTGTGTCGGTGTCAAATCATTCATAAATATAGACAACAAATTGTGTCCAAGCAAACATTCCCTTAGCGATAATTTTTATGCCATTTCCACCATTGCCAAAATTCATGATATAGATAGATAACACAATAATGGAGTTTGGCCAACTCATCAGTAAGATCGTGCAAGCAAATAATGTTCCATATGAGTGACCTAGCCTGTGGGATCCGAGCCATCGAAGTTGTTCACCTCCACTCTAGGAAGATGCAATTCACAATGAAGGTGGTTGGAATGAAAATCCTTGGAATTGGAGGAATCAACTCATTTTCTAGGTTATAAGGTTGTTCATATGTGGTAGGGCCCATAGGAAGATTCATTAATTCAGTGATCCTTGTTACGAGGAAAATCTCTCTATGGCTAGGGGTAAACCACAACATATGGAATGACACCTAGAAATAAAATCTAATATCAAGTATGCTATATAAATGAAATTCTAACAAGACAAGGCTAAAATCCTACCTCATCTAGACGTTCAAAGATGACCATCATTGAGCGCGTGACCCAAATCTACCTGCAAATTTTCCCCCAAAAAAAATATACGCAAAGATATGGTGATAATATATGGTGTCGACATATAAATTAGCATAATCCATTAACATACATGACAAATAAACCCATGTAAAGTAATTCAAATATTTGCAAGATATCAATTGGATGAGAAAATAGTATTTCTATTAAAATAATCAACATAAGTACATAGGTGACAAACTTCTGTAATGACACATATCGGAACCAAGAAACTGAGTCCCTCCAGTTGGGCCTCCACCACTTCAATCCTTTGCAAAGGCAAGCTCATATATATGAGTCAATGAGGTTCTCCATCACAAAGTAGGAAGATCTTGGGGGCTGAACACAAGAAGTTTAGAATTTCAAGGACAAAGAGATTCAGACTCAATATGAAGTGAAATTTCTCCAGAGTGTCTTTTCTCTCAAAGTTGAATTGTCCAAGGCTTGGATATGACTCAATTTATAACCTCCGAATGGAACTAAAGGGCCAAGTCGAAGTGTTTCCAGTATATGGAAGGTCAAGGATCATGAATCTCGTGACATGGAATGGAAACCTGACATAATTTTTAATTTTTAGCACCAAACCCAATGTACATGGGCTGTAGTGGAGAAACATACATATATGCCTATTGTATAATTGATAGGGCGCGCATATGTACAAAAACGTGCATTTTTTCTCTGGAGTGAACAAAAAGGGGACTTCAAGTGTACAAAGGGAAATGGAAGGCCATCCAAGAAAGCTGCATGGAGTGAGGAAAAAATTGTTGTAACATATGCCCCCAAATGTGTGAGGTGATAAGACTATATGTGATGGCCTAAATACATTATAATTCCTAGAAGTGGATTAATGAAGAATCATCTGGAAGTACTAGTTACTCATGAGAATATTACAATCCATAATGACTTTGTACACATGGCTGCCAATCTGAATTACATTGCAGATCCATGTGGAAATATATCAAATAGATGTTCATGGCCATGAATAGGCAATACAAAGTGGACATATGCCATAGGCTGTCATAGTCACAAACAAGACACATTGGAGTCCAGTCTCAAAATAAACTGAAAATATCTGTATACAATCGAGTAAAATATGATCTCGCATGATCAATAAAGTCATATAGGTATTGATCCAATGAAAGATAAAAATAGATAAGGAATGTTGCTACTGTAAGTTGGAGGTCTTATACACTATTCGTCGAAGGTGGAAGTCTACATCATGTGAATAGAGGAGTTGAGGTAAAAAACAATGAGACTTCGTTTGATTACCAGTCATTAAGGTATACCGTTAACAAACGTGAGACAACCCATCGATAATTAAAGTAGGTGTCAAGGCACTGAGTACCTTACACAAGTGTGAATAAGGGTGTTGATGTTGAACACTTTAATAATCCATTGATCAAGAGACATTGATGTATTCCCAACTGTCTATGGTGGGAGAACCTTCCACTAATGACTGCAAGCCTCTAGATACTCATAGGACTCTAGGTCTCGTTTCCAGAATAGATGCGCTGAAGTCGATGGAAGGAGAACCACTGAAAGGAGAGCATTAAGGAATCTCTCATAATCCAAAACAAGGTACAAAGAAATATCTTGATGATTAGGAGGAGCTCAGGATAATAATATGTTCATGAACCAATGACCATGTGCATCCCTTTCATGCACCAGATGCAAGTAATGCATGAAAGAGACCCTCTGAATAGCATCCAATAAGGAAAATTTTTGAAAAATGTGAGGAAACCACCAATAGGTTTAATGGAATCCAAGACACTACACAAATCCCAATGTGTGAATATATTTATTTCCATCAAATACAAGGGGAACCCCCCAGTCAGTGACCAATGAGAAAATGTCATCTATTGGGTTCAAGGTTACCTACCCATGATGAAAGTAGGCCCAGGGTGCAAGGTAGGACAACAAATTCATGTGATTTTGAGACACCCTGAGGCTATGCCCGACATGCAAAGTTAGGAGTTCTAAGAAATGGTCGACACAAGATTTTAAACTTCCTTTGACCAACAACATGAGACATATGGATAACTCATGCAACATAGACTTGATAATGATCATTGATAAATTTTGCGATGCATGAGGAATCAACAAACTTTCCATAGGGATTGAAAGAATAACCAGTTGGTGGATTAAACTCTAAGTAAAAAAATAAACTACCTAAGGTCATGCTAAGCCCAAAATTTAGATGAAAATGGACTCAAAAGTTTGTTCTTTGTTCAAAGGATACACAACTGTTGCTGATACAAGATAGTATTATTTTCCCGCCCATATTTTTTTGTTTTTGTTTTCATAGGCAAAGAAATTCTATGATATAGGAGAGGAAACAAGTGTCATTAGTAAGCAACTAGTTCCAAGTAGTGGAACATACCTATGCTCAATGCAAGGAAGTGCCTGCAGGGCATGGCCACTCGAGGGGATGTTTCCTCTAAGGGTAAAGGGTGTCAGGCTACAAATGATATATGGAAGGCAATGTTTGGCTAATGATGTAAATTGCAGAGGCAAGAGGATTATAAAAAGAAAGCGAGAACCATAAATAGGCTCAACAATGCAAGAAGGATGATGGAATGCAATTACAACTTAAATTGAAAATTTCCTTTTTCATAGATTTAGTCGCCTTGGCCCAAAAAAGTATAAAATAATACCCATGAGAAATCTTCTAGACAATGGCGACTAGAGTATTCATTTTTCTTAATTATTCAACTTGGTCCAGAAAAGGGTTAAACTTATACCAATTAAACATCCTTTCAAAACCATTTAACGAGTGTGAAAGAAGCAAGTTCACTTGAAAATATGTTTTTTTTTTCAAGAGTTGGAAAAGAGCTTAACCAAGACTTGGGAGTAGTCCCATAGGTAATGGTTAGAATACTTGTGAGTAAGAAAATGGGGTTTGAACACAAAGTCATATTGGGACTATAAGGAACTCCCTATCATATGGAATAACTTTTGCATGGGCACTAAATGACACAAAGGTTCTAACTAGGGCACCCATGTTTGGTAAGTCTCTACCACTTAATAACGACACTTCTAGTAGTAGTGAGAAGGTTTCATGTCTCTATGAAATGGGTTCATACCTAGGGTTTATGGACCACGGTGATAGGATGATGCAAGAATTCAAAGCGAAGTGAAAACCTATCCTATATGTCGGTGAAAGAATATACCTGTCGAAGGCATGAACGTTAGATATGACACTGGAAATCCATAAACAACCCTGGACAAAACCACTAAAAACCAAGTCTTTCCAGTGCGCAATTAGTCCATAAGGCTAAAAATAGAAAATATAGGGTAAAATTATACAAAGTGGGTAAAAATATTCTTTTAATAGTAAAAATAAGAAATTTTACCATACCATTTGAGTTTTTTCACCCACATAGTGCTTTTTAGGCCATTTTACCCACGATCTTTCGATGGTGATTATGGGAGCTACAATCAACTAAATAAACAACCATTTGGACCAAGTAAGTACCCATCCCATTTACTTCAATTTCAATGGTTTACATTTAAGTTTTAGTACCCATTGTTTGAGTATTAGAGGTCGTTGCATGGAAACTAGGGTGTATGCAGGTGACATATCATGGAGTCGCGTATACGACTCCATATACGTAGGAAAAACGAAGCCAACATGCATATATGAATCCTTATACACGATTTTCATAAGGTTATCTTGTGTACAAATCCGTGAACAATTTTTTTGAAGGGTTTTAACTCAAAAAATGATCTTTCCGTTGTAGGATGGTTATTGATAGGAGGGAAAGGGAGAATGAGGAGATAGATGCAACAGTGGGAAGAGAGGCAAGGGCCCAAAAAACTTTGAAACAATGTGGCCTTTAAAAATTTTGGGCTCTTAAAGGAATGAGGGATTAAGTGAGGTTGCTCCAATTAGTGGTAAACTATTTGGATTTGAAGACAAAGTCCTTCAATATCGATGGGAAACCATTGAGGATTGAAGTGGACAATATATACTTTGTTACAGGATTGTCTCATCGGGGTTAGGTGGTGAATCTCAAGGCCCAAGGGGATGGAGGTGGTATGACTATGGAGGAGTACATTTCCACCCACTGTGTTGCCAGCACACATAAATTAGCGAGATAACTCTCTATCAGGGTGATCGAGAACACGAGTCTAAAGATTGTTGTGCTTGTACTCACATGGATTTTAGGATCAACCTCATTAAAATAGGCATCAAGGCCACTCATGTTATATGTGGTGGAGTGTTTAAGACCCATTTTTTATGACTGGTGTACCTCACTGTTGGACAACATGAAGAGCCAATTGACATAATTAAAACAAGGGCGAATGAGAAAATTCGGATTTGCATCCATACTTTGTAGTTTTTTCTTTGAGAGGGTTCTAGGTTTGAGCCCTAGAGTAGAGATTACTCCACAAAGAATGCGTGATCCATCCATCTCACGATGGATTGACATGATGAAGTAGCTAGGAGGTGGTAGGGTTCCAACCTCCTACAATGATGAGTTCTTTTTCTTATGGTGCCGACAGGTCATATCCATTGAGGAATATCCTTACAGAGGGATTGAATATAGAGGGGACCCTGACATGCCATTGCCTCCAGGTTTCGCCTATGGTGATATTGGTAAGAAATGATTTTTGCATATTTCATTTTTTTTGTGTTTTCCAATTTTGATAAAGGAAAAATAAAAAACACAAATATTTTTGTATGGTATCAAGTATTAACAATTTCTTTGTTACACAGACATAGGTCTGTGAAGGCCATATGGATTCCAATGACATCGACGAAGGGGCCGAGGAGATGAGATAGTAGGAGAAGATGCAGAGAGAGTGCTACAAAATGTGCACGGGAACCTGTCTCGATTGATGCACAAGATTCCTATGGTTCAATTGGAGGATCTACTAGAGGCGATGCAGCGGTAGGTGGTTGGTGTATCCCATGCATGGGAGCGACTCTTTCGGCATCTTGCAAATGCTGTAGTGTGCTATCATGATACACATCTGATGCCACATGCATAGATTCCATGGTCATGTTATGTACTGGTGTTGGTTATTACTCTTTCTATCTATTTCTTGGCTAACCCAAGTTTAGATATGAATTGTTTTCCAACAAAATCTTCTAAAATTGTCAGCCCTCCTCGTAAACCAGAAGGCAACGCATCACACAAAATGTACTGCACAGTCTCACCTGAGATAGTTCTATGGGTGAATTCAATGCTCAGGTGCTTGTAGTCTAGGAAAGAGTGGGGATACAAGATTGTAACTGATATTTATCAAGCCTTAACTCATTACTCAATCTATTATTATTAACATCCATTCATCTGGTAAGCTCTCACATGCAATCAAATAGATATAGCTAACCACATATGTGTAAATCAATCATTAACAAGAATTAAACATGATCAACCATTAACAAAAAGTTAACATGCATTCACTCATCAAACAATGCACAGGTTTTACCGTGGTTCACCCCCTCCTGGGATATGCCCACAAAGATCTAGCTTCTTAGGCTCTTTTATTTAGAATTCTGCAAAATATGGCATTGCGCGCACTACATACAATTATGAAATAGGTTCCCCAACCTTCGTGAGGCAGACTAGATCACACCAGGATCCCAAACCTGTGATATAACCCTCAAAATATGGCCTACTTGGCCCTTCAACAGATCAATAGCTTACAAAATTATCTTACAATCTCATAACCCGAATTACTACTGACCAACAACAACCCTTTGAAAACCAACCAAACAATAACCTTCTGAAAACCAACCAAACAACAACCTCGACCTAGACCTCCTAGGTGCTTATTTATACTATTTTACAATATTATTAGTTGATACATTCCAAAACCCTAACCCTAACATGGTTAGGTATTACTGCCTCTGCGCCTTGCATACTTTCCTCCTTTGCATGCGCCTTTTCCTTACACGTGTTGCTTTTCTTTCCATCTGTGTTTTTCCATATTAAGCTTTACTTTCCAAAATTGGACTTTTCCTCAAAATCGGCCTGTGCCCAACATGCCCCAACAATTACATGTGGCTCATCCCAAACCACCTAGGAATTGTGTGCTCCTTGAACAACCTTTGCTAGGTTGTGGAACTTGTCTATAAGTTCCCTTCCTCTTGCCTGGACCAACGACGCAACTTTTTCTTCGAGTGCTTCTAATTCCTATGATGTATCTCCTCCTGAATCCTTGTTGTGCATTATGTCTGTTCTTGTGCCATGCTCCTCTTCTCCTCCTCCAACTACGTGATCATCTACGCTGCTTTCTCTTGAATGGGTTCCATCTATGCCTGTATTTCCTTCTTCTCCGTCTGTGCTACTTTTAACTCTACCTGCAACTTCTTCATATCTTGCGTTCCTTTCAGACGCTCAGTGATACTCATTGTATTCTACCTCCACTTAAGGTCCTGGATAGTTTCACTTACTCTTTCTTCTTCCTGGTCCCACCACTGGACCTACTTGTCTTCCTCCAGCGTTTTCCAAAGATGTGCTTCTCTATCAAACAATCATGCTACTGCGTGCACTTGTTTCTCCATTTCTACCATTTGGAGTGCAAATTCTTATTTCCTCTGCTCTCGAACATTAGGCAGAGTCATGGGATTGAGATTCTCCTTGAGTTCCTCAATCTCCTCCCTATATTGGTCGATTCTATATGCAATGAGATTGATCTTCTCCTCTACACTTCTCTCTATTGCATGCACGTTGTTGGGGATTCAGTTGTATGCCACTGTGAATCCTTGCTCCATCATGTCTACGTGTTTTTTATACTCTTCCTTTTCCACTATCAACTGGTCGCATTTGATCTGGAGAACCTTTGTGACCCCTCTTCCCACCTCTAGATTTGTGGAATCTGTGCGGGCCCTAGACTATACTTCCTGCATGATGTTGTCTTGTAGCCCATATAAGGCCTTTGTGGGAATCTACGCCATCACCATATCCACTTGTTCCACCTCTTCTAGGGTTTTTTTCTCCATATCCTGATCGAAGATGATCATTTGACACATTATCATGAATGTATCCTTACCCTAGACAAGGAATTGCATGGTCTCTTCACCTTATTTCTACGCAGGTGGCCTCTGTGTCTTCTCCTATGGCCGCACAGTGGCCTGTGATTGTGACCAATTCCCTAGATGTTGGATGTTTGCGTGAACCTCTAGGAGCTTATCCATAATTTGTTCCCTCTATGCCTCTATTGTTCTGACCACTTCCTCACTCCTATCTTGGAGATTTTCCATGATAAGCTTTGCATCATCCCATGTGAGAGTGATATATGGTTCCTCTGTTTCATACTTTCTCTTCTTGCGTGAGATTCCTTGCCATTTGTGAGGGTTGTTCCTCTGTCGTTGTTCCTTGGCCTCTTTCTTCTTGAGATTGTATCATCTCCTTTTGCCTCATTTGTGGCCGACTTCGTGTTCTTGTTGTTGTGGGCGTTCTCCTCAGCCTTTTTGGTATTGGGATTCTCCCACTTGGTAGGGTTCACACTGTTGTTGTTCGAGTGTTATCCACTGAGCTACCCATTATTGATGATGAGCCTACATCAGCCTTGTCTTTAGGCTTTGAGGACTATGTTGTGCCTATTCTTGTGGCTGGTTTTGTTGTAGGCGACTTCCACTACACATGCCGGTCTTTGATAATCTAGTCCACTTGATCCCTCATGATACAATACTACATCTTTATCCACTACTTATTTAGATGATTTGTGGCTTGGATCCATATGTGATGTCGAGATTCCTTGAATTTAGCTATCCCCTTTTTCTCCTGCGCTACCTCCATAGGGTATGCGACACACATTTGTTGTGCACTGTTGGATTTCTTCTAACATCATTGAAAACATAGTATTGTTTTCCTGCTACATCTTGTTATATTTTTCTTTCCAGAGATACTCATACTTAGTCGCATGGTATTGGGCCCTTCGTTTTTGGATTGGAAGCTGTGCAAGAAGGACTACAATCCCAATTTTGGTTTAGCACGAGTTTCACAAGCTACAAAAGAAACTGGACAACAAAGTGAGGAAAAGTAATATAAATTGGTTGCAGAAAAGGACAACGCAACGTCAATAGGGAAAAAGCAGTTGCAACAGAACAAGAAAGCACGTGAGCCCAAAGCTAGAATCCCTACTTAGCTTATATATATGAGATGAATACGATTGTAAAAGGGTTCTATTCTATTCGGATGTTCTTTTTGTTGTTGTATGTTGTTGATAGGTTGGGTTTTAGTTCTGTATATGTAATCTGTATACAGTTTTGGGTAAATAGATCTCTGTGACATGGGTCTAGAGCCAGAAGTCTGTAATAGAACATCACTTTGTATCTCTGAGGTTGTATTTGATAAGATCTGATGATAATATATGAATACGGATCCAAACTTTTGAAATATGTTGAGTCATTCTATGTTTATGCTTGTGCGTTGTATCTTTACAATACTTCTTTATGCTTCATAAGTTCCATATGATGTTTCTTTGTACGAATGCTTTTCACAACCTAAGTAGCTTCAGTTCTTGTGTGTATGAGATCAGATCTGTTTTGTAGTTAGCTTGTCTTGCGCAAGATCATGGTGAATCTCGAAGGTTCTATGAACCCACCTAAGTATTCTCCTTTCCCTTCCCTATCCTTCTGTCTTGGTTGTGCTTTAGGTGAGACTTCTTCTCTTTGGAGGAGATGAAAATGCCAACTCTCTAGACTACATGGTACCTTTTTTTGGTAACCTGAGAAGGACCCTGGTCTGATCAATTCTGTGCCAACAAAATGGTTCTGTTGCTGAGACCTATATTAAAAGGGAACATGTAGGGAGGATGCTTCCATAGACTCACATATCTAATATTCACCAATGGTGGGAGATAAATTGTGACATCTTCATATGGAAAGAAGTGGATCTGAGAAGAAAATATCTGAAAGATACTTGGGAGGTAGTCTTTTACTCAAAAATATCGAGCGACCAATACAAGATATTCTGGGTTAAGTTCCCCGAAGAACTTTTCCACTGGATAGATAGGCTCCAAAAAGCTACAAAATTCCAAGAACGAGTCGAGAGGACCTGTACTTTGGATACATAAAAGATTGAAACACTTCATTGGCTGGATCATCCAGTCACGCGAGTGATTGATTCCTAGGTCAATACCACATTAGAAAGATACATTATTGATTTTGCAGCTGAGAATCACCAATATTTTTCACGAGCTGAAGTGAATTTCAAGAAATACGTAATGGGAAGACTGTTGAGAGAAATCCCCCTCTGGATTAAGGTTTTCTTGATGGAAGAGGGGATGTTGACTATGTACCTGTAGTGTCCCCAAGGCCGAGCCCCGTTATAGATCATGTTATATGCAAAGAATTGTAAATGTGTTCTATAGGCTGGTGAGCCAAGTCTTGCATAAGCTGTAGGCTTATGTGTTTTGATAGGCCAGGGAGCCTAGGTGTTGAAGGCCAGGAGCCTGTTGATGTACTTGTATGAATGCAGATCAATTAATAAAATATAAACATCGCTAGTGCAGACCGACCATGATGAATGAGTGATGGGGGACTGAGCGTCCATAGAGTGGGCAAGGAATTAGGGGCTGGAAGGTGGGAAAGGGGCTGAGTGTTGAGCCTAGGGTCTAAGCCTAGGGGGATTAGGCATGGAATAATATTTTAATATTATTTACAAAAAGAGCCATGTGCATATATTATTTTATCCTAAGTCCTTTGGAAGGACACGTGATTTCCCAAGTGGTGGGAGGAAGGCGTACGGATGGAACGCATGCAGTTCCCAGGGTGACAAGTGTCGACCCTGGTGCATGCAAATAAAACAGATGAAGTAAGCTGTGAGGGGGGTTCTGATCCATTCGATCCGACTGTCCTGGGGAGAGCTGTGGAAGCCATCTGCCAGAATACCCTGGTTTAACTCTGAAAGCTGTAAAGCCTGTGGCTGTCCGAAGAAACCGTGTACACCTTGTCCATAGCTGGGGAGTCTGTGCGTGTCTCCGGGAAAACCCGTGTGCGCATTCCTTGAACGAGAAGCCTGTGCTGAATTGAGTGGAAGTATCTTTGTTATTCGGGGAAGATGAGCTAGCCGATGTGTGAAGTCCCTGTTCCGAAATCATCCCGTGAGATTATCCTGTGACCGCTGAACCGTTTTGGGAAGCATTTGTCTGTGTTTCTCGTGGATTGTTGCGATCACGTAGTACTGGACTGCGTGAGGCTTGTTGGCCTGTGAGCGACTCCTCCAGGTGAGAGAGTGTGCAGAGGGAGAAGAGAACTCCTGGAAGGAACCCTGTAGCTGCCATAGAACCCGAAGAATTCCGGTCCGGTCTGTTCCTGTAACCCAAGGTAAGGGAGACTGGCAGCTGAAGGACTGTCTAGGTGATAGAGAAGGTGCACTCTTCTGGGGTGGAACATGCATGTGGGGAATGAGGGTTTGTGGGCAGTGAGCGTGGGAGATTCTTGGGAGAGCTTTCTTCCTGGTGATGTGTATGTGCTATCTTCTCTGTAACCTCAGCCTAGCCTAGGATTCCTTGCCTTGGGGTGGAGCTCGGTCCCAGCTCGGGGGTGACCCACTGTTGAGCTGATGAACAGTGTGGTCTAAGGCTGGGAGGTTCGTGGAAGGCCTGCACTTGGTTGGTGAAGTCTACAGCTGTTAAAAGATAAGTATTCTGAATTATGCTCTGATCATGTTTTGCATCATTGGGCTGTTTATGTATCATGTTTTCTGCTGTGTAAATGAGTTACTGTTGAATGCTATGGCTTGTTTAATTGTAGCAGTAACTTATATATTTTACTCTGAGAATTAAGTGTGTTTAATTGTGTTAAATGCATGTGGTTATAATTTCTGTACGAATTATGTAAACATTCATGGATAGAATGGTAACTGAGAGGTTGAAAACCTCGGTAGTGAAAAGGTACACTACAAATTGGTATCAGAGCGAAGGTTTCGACACTGAGCCTAGATGGGCCAGTGGAGCCATCTTTGGACCAAGAATGCGAAGGGAAATTGGGTCCGGAGGACCAATTTCGGACCTTGGTTTGTTCCGGAGTGTCAGGTAGTTGCTTGACCGTGCTTACGAGCTCAGGAAGTATAGCGGTGAGTGAAACCGCAGGCTGGTGTGGTCTATGGCCATGGGGAGACAGGTCTCTACACCAATGGTGTTAGAAACCTAGGATCTGTTCGGGAGGGAAGGCGAGCCCTCGTGACCGTCGGATCTGGAAAAATGTAAGTAGGAATTAAAATTCCTTCTGAAATACACATGAATGTGGAAATCGTGATACGCGAAATCCCGAGTTGGTTAGGAACCATCTGAGCCGTCAGATCTCGGCCGAAAAATCCATCAGACTTAGGATCTGTCGGGAGATGTTCGAAGGTTAAACCTTAGTATCTAGGGGCGAAAGCTCCGAAATAGATCTAAACCGTCTGAAAGACGGAGGACACGTGTCGTGAGATCGCCCATATCAGGGATTCGGACATCGGGGGTCAGAAGGGGAAGTCTTTCGACTTCGTGAGTAGCGAAGTGTCGAGAGCCGTGCACGGGGACACATGGAATAACCACAGGGTGGGCCTGGGTGACTGTCAGGCGAATACGCGTTGCCAGGAGGAAAGGAGTCAACACTCCGTTGACTTCTCGCGTCTCGGGGATTCGCGAGATAAGAGCATGGGAGCTCGACGTTGAAACTCGTGAAGGTGAGAGTAACAAAGAGTGATAATAGTTAGACTTATACCTAGGCTATGGTCATGCGTAGAAGACACTAACAAAGAAAAGAGCCATATCGTGTCGTATCTCGGGTATCGACGGTTATAGGAAATGAGTCGAGGGTCTTCGACTCACGAACTCGCGAGATAGCGAGTTGCGAAAAGGGTGACTTGGATTTCGTATTTTAACTGTCGGATCTTCGTGGACTGAGATTCCGAAGTTCCGAAGTCCCAGAAATTGCAAAGCCGAGCAGAGCTCCGAAAATTCGTGAAATTGAAAACATTTTCATAAATTGGATTGTTTATGAATGATGAAGAATTGTCAAGAGTTGAAGGCTCGACAAATTTGAGTCGTCTGCGTATTAGATTACAGAGGACTAACGAGTGCCAGAACTGTTTGGAAATTGCCTCAAATGCAAAGGAATGGAAGAAATACATAATACTTCCAGTTCAAGAAACTTAATTAAAACGAAATGTCTTTTATTTGTTCGAACTGGCCTGTAAATATTGTGGATTGTTCATAAAGTTTAAATGACCTAACGAATTTCAAATTCAATTGCACAGTGCCTGTGTAGAGTTCAACGAAGGCCAGAACTCCAGTTAATCAACACCGAGTATGGAGTGGGGAAAAGTGCAGTTTACCCCTGAAATAGAAGATGAACAGGAAGGAAAGGATGTTAACCTGGGAGTCGAAGGATCGAACTCTAATGGGCATGGAAAAGAGATGGATAGGGAAGGACATATGATGAAAATCATTGAAGGGCTACAAAGAGATGCCTGGGCTCACCTAGTTGATAGCCGAAAGCTCATGAAAATCCAAGATCGGCAGGGTGAATTAAATTTAAAAATGATGAAGAGCCTGGAAAGAATAGAGAAGAAACTTGAGAAGGGAAGAGACTCAAGTACGACAGAGAGTCGCGAAAATCATGGGAGAAGAAGCAGATCAAGGAGTGGTAGCCAACATCACAGTCGCTCCATAAAAAATTCGGACAGGGAGACACACAGCAGTTCGAGCCCGTCCCCTACCCGAAAACATCGAAAATCTGGAAAAGAGGAATTGAAAGGAGAGATGAATAAAATTAAACCTCCAACATTCGATGGAGAACATAAGAAGGAGGAATATGCCGAGACATGGTTGTTGGGCATGAAGAAATACTTCCAACTGCAGAATTATTCTGCCCATGCAGAAGGTAGAATTGCAATGTACCAGCTGAAAGGAAAAGAATCCATGTGGTGGGATCAGCTTGTGCAGGTGCAGTACATCAGAGAGAAAGAGGTCACGTGGAAGGAGTTTAAGAGGTATTTCGAGAAGAAATACCTGACTAAAATATATTATGACAAAAAGATGAAGGAGTTCTTCAAACTCAAGTTGGGCAGCATGACCATTGATGAGTAAGAACAAAGTTTTCTGGAACTGCTAAAGTATGTTCCATTTATCAAAGATGAGGCTGTTAAAATTCAGAGGTATCTGAGTGGACTGCCACCTTCCATTGGTGACAAGATTCAATATGATGATCCTAAGACCATGGAAGAAACCATAAGAAGGGCAAAATGATTATACGAACAACAAAGAGAGAAGACTACCTTTCGGAAGGCTTGGGATGACCAGAAGAGGTTTAAGAAAGAAGAGAGGCAGAAGGGAAGTAAGCCTTCCTTTTTCAGAAACAGTCCTTGGGGACAGTCATCTTTTAAAGAGCCTAAGAAAGTTGAAGGGAGTGAGCAGATTCCAAGACCTCCACCCATGGAGTGTTGGGGCTGTAAAGGGAATCATAGGTACAAAGACTACCCCCACAGAAAAGACAAAGCAAGAACTGTCCATACTGTTCAGCAAGCCGAAACAGTGGAGGATATGGGCAGTAGAATGCCGACGATCTACGCAGCCCTGGACAATAAGCAAGCGGAATTTCAATCGCACATCATTGAAGTGGAAGGTATGATCAATAACCAACCACTTTTTATTTTGATTGATTCAGGGGCTAGCCATAGTTATGTAGATCCTAGAGTGGTGGAAAGTTTGCATCTAATGAAGAGAAAACATGATAAGTCTTGGTTAGTGCAGTTAGCCACAGGGACCAAGAGGAAGGTCACTGAATTGGTTAAGTCCTGTTCAGTGGACATGAAAGGAATGAGCACTAAGGCTGAATTGAACATTCTGCCTTTAGGCTAATATGATTGCGTAATATGGATGGACTGGTTGGACCAACACCATGCCCTTCTGGATTGTCGAAACAAGAGATTCACCTGTCTGAACGAAGAGGGAAATCAGGTAACAATCCAAGTGTAGTGTACCTTTTCATACCGAGGTTTTCAACCTCTGAGTTACCATTCTATCCATGAATGTCTACATAATTCGTACAGGAATTATAACCACATGCATTTAACACAATTAAACACACTTAATTCTCAGAGTAAAATATATAAGTTACTGCTACAATTAAACAAGCCATAGCATTCAACAGTAACTCATTTACACAGCGAAAAACATGATACATAAACAACCCAGTCATGCAAAACATGATCAGAGCATAATTCATAATACTTATCTTTTAACAGTTGTAGACTTCACCGACCAAGTGCAGGCCTTCCACGAACCTCCTAGCCTTAGACCACACTGTTCATCAGCTCAACAGTGGGTCACCCCCGAGATAGGACCGAGCTCCACCCTAAGGCAAGGAATCCTAGGCTAGGCTGAGGTTACAGGGAAGATAGCACATACACATCACCAGGAAAAAAGCTCTCCCAGGAATTTCCCACGCTCACTGCCCACAGACCCTCATTCCCCACATGCCTGTTCCACCCTAGGAGAGTGCACCTTCTCTGTCACCTAGACAATCCTTCGGCTGCCAGTACCCTTACCTTGGGTTATAGGAACAGACCGAACCTGAATTCTCCGGGCTCTATGGAAGCTACAGGGTTCCTTCCAGGAGTTCTCTTCTCCCTCTGCGCAGTCTCTCACCTAAAGGAGTCGCTCACAGGCCAACAAGCCTCAGGCAGTCCAGTACTGTGTGGTCACAACAATCCACGGGAAACATAGAAAAATGCTTCCCAAAACGGTTCAGCGGTCACAGGATAATCTCACGGGATGATTTCGGAATAGGGACTTCACACACCGGCTAGCTCAGCTTCCCCGAATAACAAAGATACTTCCACTCAATTCAGCACAGGCTTCTCATTCAGGGAATGCGCACACGGGTTTTCCTGGAGACACGCACAGATTCCCCAGCTCTGGACAGGGTGTACACGGTTTCAGATTTAAACCAGGGTATTCTGGCAGATGGCTTCCACAGCTCTCCCCAGGACCAAATAAAAGACAAATCAAGAACTGTCCATACTATTCAGCAAGTTGAAACAGTGGAGGATATGGGCAGTAGAATGCCGAGGATCTACGTAGCCCTGGACAATAATCAAGCGGAATTTCAATCGCACATGATTGAAGTGGAAGGTATGATCAATAACCGACCACTTGTTATTTTGATTGATTCAGGGGCTAGCCATAGTTATGTAGATCCTAGAGTGGTGGAAAGTTTTCATCTAATGAGGAGCAAACATGAGAAGTCTTGGTTAGTGCAGTTAGCCACAGGGACCAAGAGGAAGGTCACTGATTTGGTTAAGTCTTGTTCAGTGGACATGAAAGGAATGAGCACTAAGGTTGAATTGAACATTCTGCCTTTAGGCTCATATGATTGCTTAATAGGGATGGATTGGTTGGAACAACACCATGCCCTTCTGGATTGTGGAAACAAGAGATTCACCTGTCTGAACAAAGAGGGAAATCAGGTAACAATCCAAGGAATTCCCAGAGCTGTGGCTGTTAGAGAAATCTCAGCCATGCAGCTGAAGAAATGTTACCGAAAGGGCTGTCAATTGTTTGCAGCTTGGGTGGAAGAAGCATCCCAAGATGTAGTATCGAATTTGGAAGACCATAGTGTGCTCCAAGAATTTAAGGACGTGTTTCAGGAGGTACCTGGACTACCTCCGAAGAGGGACATCGATTTTTCTATAAATCTGATGCCTGGAGTAGCTCCAGTTTCGAAAGCTCCTTATAGGATGAGTACGCCAGAGCTGAAAGAGTTGCAGTTGCATCTCGAAGAGCTATTAAAGAAAGGCTACATGTGTCCCAGCGTGTCACCATGGGGAGCCCCAGTCCTATTTGTGAAGAAGAAAGATGGGACGATGAGGCTGTGCATCGACTTTCGACAGTTGAATAAAGTCACTGTCAAGAACAAATATCCTCTGCCAAGGATTGATGATCTTTTTGATCAGTTGAAGGATGCGAAAGTATTTTCGAAAATAGATCTTCGATCTGGATATCATCAAGTGAGGATAAAAGATGAAGACATCAGTAAGACTGCCTTCAGAACAAGGTACGATCATTATGAGTTCATTGTGGTGTCATTTGGACTGTCCAACGCACCTGCTGTCTTCATGTGCTTAATGAATGGAGTGTTCAAAAATTATCTGGACATGTTTGTCATAGTATTCTTGGATGATATCTTGGTGTATTCCAAGACAGAGGAAGAACATGAACAACACCTGAGAATGGTGCTATAGGTGTTGAGAGAACACCAGTTGTATGCAAAACTGAGCAATTGCTCCTTTTACCAAAAGCAGATCCATTATCTGGGACACATTATTTCTGAAGAAGGGATCGTTGTGGATCCTGAGAAGGTAAAGGCCATTCAAGAGTGGCCAACGCCAAGAAATGTGACAGAAGTTAGATCCTTTATAGGTCTGGCAGGTTATTATAGGAGGTTCATAGCCGGATTTTCAAGGATAGCTCATGCTATCACTTCCTTGCAAAGGAAGGAGAAGAAGTTCCAGTGGACTGATGAATGTGAGAGAAGCTTCCAGCAACTGAAGCAACTTCTCTCTAGTGCTCCAATCTTAAAGATTGTTGATCCAAGTAAGGATTACGTAGTGTGCACGGATGCGTGTAAGGAAGGGCTGGGAGGAGTTCTCAGCCAAGAGGGATCTGTAATTTGTTATGAATCCCGAAATCTGAAAGAGCATGAAAAGAATTACGCCACTCATGATTTAGAGCTGGCAGCAGTTGTCCATGCATTGAGGAAATGGAGACATTACCTCATGGGTAAGAAATTCCAATTAAGAACAGACCACAATGGTCTGAAGTATTTATTTGATCAGCCAACCCTAAATGCCAGGCAAATTAGATGGCTGGAATTTATGTGCGAATATGACTTTGATATCAGGCGTATCAAGGGGAAAGACAACAAAGTGGCTGATGCACTCAGCAGAAAAGCGCATGAATTACATGCTACAACCATTAGCATGTACAGAACTGAGTTGAAAGACAAAATTGTGGAGGCTGCAAGTGCTGATTTGCAGTACAAAAGACTTGTAGCAAAGCTACAGCAGCATGAGAAACCACAAACCAAGGAAAGTTATACCTTAGGAACTGATAGTTTTCTTATGTATAAAAATATAGTGTATGTACCTAATGACCAAGAATTGAAGCTGGAAATTCTAAAAGAAATACATAATGTGACTTATGCTGGTCATCCTGGATATCAGAAGACTGTGGCAGCAGTCAAAAGCCATTATTTTTGGCCAGGTATGAAGAAGGAAATTGTTGGATACATCGCCAGATGTATGGAATTCCATAAGGTTAAGACTGAGCATAGACACCCAGCAGGGTTTTTGCAGCCTTTACCTATTCCTGAGTGGAAATGGGATGTGGTAACAATGGATTTTATCACAGGATTGCCCAGAACAAGCAAGCAACATGATTCAATCATGGTGGTGGTGGACAAGCTTACTAAAGCTACCCATTTTATTCCACTAAAAACCACCCATAGAGCAGCAGATGTTGCTGATATCGTTTTAAAAGAAGTTTCACGCTTGCATGGAATTCCTAAGACAATTGTGTCTGATAGGGACCCGAAATTCTCTTCGAATTTCTGGAAAGGACTGTTCAAGGGATTCAGAATGAATCTGAACTTCAGTACAACATATCATCCCGAGTCTGATGGAAAGACAGAGAGAGTAAATAGAGTAATAGAAGACATGCTAAGAATGTATGTGATGGATAAACCATCAAGGTGGGAAGACTACCTGCATCTGGTAGAATTTGCCTACAATAATGGGTATCATGCATCATTGAAGATGAGCCCTTTCGAAGCACTTTATGGAATAAAGTGCGACACTCGAGTGAGTTGGGATAATCCAACTGACAGAATAGTAGTTGGACCTGAACTACTCAAAGAGATGGAAGATCAGATGATCAAAATCAAACAGAATTTGAAAACTGCCCAGGACAGGCAAAAAAGTTACGCTGATAGTAACAGAACCCATAAAGAATTCAAAGTGGGTGACCATGTTTTCCTGAAAGTGAAAGCTAATAGGAGTTCCCTGAAATTGGGAAGTTGCGCCAAGTTGGCAGCAATATTTTGTGGGCCATTTGAGATCCTCGAAAGGATTGGGCCAGTTGCATACATGCTTGCATTACTTTCATCTATGACTGTACATAATGTGTTTCATGTTTCATTGCTTAAGAAATATGTACCTGATGCTAATCATGTTATCGATTGGACTGTGATTCAGGTGGAACCAGAAGGTGTCCTGCAAGTGCATCCTGTGCACATATTGGACAGGAAAAACAAGCAGCTCTGGAATCGAGCTATAGGGCTTGTAAGGGTCTAGTGGACCTTGTATGGTTCTGAGGATGCGACATGGGAGCATGAAGAAGTAATGCGGGCATAGTACCCGCATCTTTTTGAAAATTTTGAAGGACACACAGAGGCAGTGTAAGTTGCACTGAGGATAGTGCAAAAATAAGGGGAGGGGGATTGTAGTGTCCCCAAAGACGAGCCCCGTTACAGATCATGATATATGCAAAGTATTGTAAATGTGTTCTATAGGCTGGTGATCCAAGTCTTGCATAAGTTGTAGGCTTATGTGTTTTGATAGGCCAGGGAGCCTAGGTGTTGAAGGCTAGGAGCCTGTTGATGTACTTGTATGAATGCAGATCAATTAATAAAATATAAACATCGCCAGTGCAGACCGACCACGATGAATGAGTGATGGGGGACTGAGTATCCACAGAGTGGGCAAGGAATTAGGGGCTGGAAGGTGGGAAAGGGGCTGAGTGTTGAGCCTAGGGGCTAAGCCTAGGGGGCTTATTCCTGGAATAATATTTTAATATTATTTTCAAAAAGAGCCATGTGCATATTATTTTATCCTAAGTCCTTTGGAAGGACACGTGATTTCCCAAGTGGTGGGAGGAAGGCGTACAGATGGAATGCATGCAGTTCCCAGGGTGACATGTGTCGACCCTGGTGCATGCAAATAAAACAGACGAAGTAAGCCGTGAGGGGGGTTCTGATCCATTCGATCCGACTGTCCTGGGGAGAGCCGTGGAAGCCATCTTCCAGAATACCCTGGTTTAACCCTGAAAGCCGTAAAGCCTGTGGTTGTCCGAAGAAACCGTGTACACCCTGTCTAGAGCTGGGGAGTCTGTGCGTGTCTCCGGGAAAACCCGTGTGCGCATTCCCTGAACGAGAAGCCTGGGATTCTTTGCCTTAGGGTGGAGCTCGGTCCCATCTCGGGGGTGACCCACTGTTGAGCTGATGAACAATGTGGTCTAAGGCTGGGAGGTTCGTGGAAGGCCTGCACTTGGTTGGTGAAGTCTACAGCTGTTAAAAGATAAGTATTCTGAATTATGCTCTGATCATGTATTGCATGACTGGGTTATTTATGTATCATGTTTTCTGCTGTGTAAATGAGTTACTGTTGAATGCTATGGCTTGTTTAATTGTAGCAGTAACTTATATATTTTACTCTGAGAATTAAGTGTGTTTAATTGTGTTAAATGCATGTGGTTATAATTCCTGTACGAATTATGTAAACATTCATGGATAGAATGGTAACTGAGAGGTTGAAAACCTCGGTAGTGAAAAGGTACACTACAGTACCCGACTGATATGGTAGTGTAAACACCCTCTCTTGGGGTAGGGTGATTTTGGGGTGGATTCATGGCCTAAGAGAGGGGAGAGGGTTCTTTGAAAAATGGGGGAAACAATAAGAAATGGACCCAAGAGACGAGTGAGGCTTGAAAAGAGCCGCCATATTTGAGAAGTGGTGGCGCGGATAGATAAAGAAAGCACCAAGACAGTCCAATAAGTTTTGGAAAGAAGTCGGATGAGGAGAAGTAGAGGAAACACATATGGAAGAGTTGCGGAAGATGAGAAGGCAGGAAAGACTGGCCAGTTAAAGACTAAGTGAGAGAGAAGAACAAAGAGAAAGAATTCCCTAGGAGGGTGGACAAGAAGGAGAAGGTATAGAAGCAAGGGAGAAGGAATCCAACATGGATCTTGAAGAGGAAAGAGAATATTCATCCCCGATGCCAGGAAATATCGGGACTTTGGCTGAAGAAACTACTCCAGAGGAAGAGAACGAGACCCCCCAGATCAAAGAAACCCGCCCCGAAGCCAGTGGCGTTAGCCCCGAATCACCCATACACCAAGTGTATTCTATACAAGTGGTAAATTTGATACTAACTTCTTATGTTGATTCTATTCCAATACAGCTAGTTAGTCAGTCACAACCGGGAAGTGCGAGTACAGGTAGGATATTGGGATCCCTTGGTAGGTCGCAACCAGGACCGTTAGGTTTTATTTTGATAGGAGAAGCAATATCAACAATGGTTGGTCACGTGGGAGGTTTGATTTCTCGATACCTAGAATTTTGGGGTAAAGGAGACGAATATGTTGAGCAACATTGGTTCTTTTGTGAAGCAATCTGGAGGTCCAGAGGGACTCTGGATGTGAATAAATTGGTTGAGTTCCAGACTAGATTGAAAGTTCATGATATCAAATGGTACATGAAGGTTATTGAGCCAGGAGTGCCAGGAATGCAAGGTTAAGCATTCACACTTGACTAGGTATAGACAAATTTTATAGTGGAGTTTAAGCTACCTCAGTTAGAACAACAAGCTCTGTCTGAGTTGTGCGAGATTCAACAAAGGGAAGGTGAATCAACCTAGGAATATAGCCATAATTTTAAAGATGCTATAGGGAGGATAGCGCATCCAATTCATGAAGAACATCAAAGAGAATGGTATATTCAAGGATTGTTACCTTTGACATAGATTCTGTTAACGCAACAATGGATTCCTACTTTGACAGATGCCTTGGAACAATAAATAAAGAATGAAGCCATGGAAGGATATTCGGGGAGCCTGAGAGTGACCAGAGCCCCAACAGATGAAAATTTGGCACAACTACAGGGGAAAATATCAACGCTTACAAAAAATATTCAAGAATTAAGGATACCTAGACCAGGACGATCGCATGTCTGGTGTACTGAATTTTACACAAAAGGACATCTGGTAAACAAATGTACATGAATGAGGGGAATGGGACCTCCTCAGAATCCGAATGGACCCTCACTAGGAACCATGGGAGGAGTTGTGCAATTATCTGCGAATTTACCATTCCATAACCCCACCCCACATCATGCTTTTCCAGGTAGCCAAGCAACACCAACAGTTGAGTATTGTGAGATTTTCCGAATCCATGGGCATGGGCTGAGACAATGCCCCATTATTCAGAAGTATTCAACAATAAAAAATAATGTACACTGTGAGTTTTTCACATCTACCAAACACACTACTAATCAGTGTAGAGCGTTGGATGCACTGGCGGACAGATTGGATCAAACAACATTTAGGGTGAATGAAACCCCTCAGGGACTGAGAAGAGGTGAAGGAGGTGGAGTTGGAGGAGACTTCAGAGGAGGAAGAACTGGGGGAAGAGGACCAAGCAAATGATACAACTTTGATGAGAAAGGCCATATGGTTAGAGACGTCCTCATCCGAGGTGACCATGGTGCTCTCACTGAAGAACCGATGGGCACGCAACTGAAGACTATCCAGAACTAATTGCAAAATGGGAAGATTGGGTAAGTCAATGAGGAACTAACCTCATTAGTTCATAAATCAAGAGATTTATTAGAGGACAACTTCCCAACCTTAATATCGTCACTCAAGGAGGGGCAAAGACTGGAGTTGATGCTGATAATTTACCTCAGATCCAGAAAGCAACACATAAGGAAGATAAGTATGATCCTCTAAAACATAAGTTGTTCTTTAAAGATGCCATAGAAGTATTTCATAATATCCCTAGCCTTGAGATGCAAGAGAAACCCCCTCATCCTATTGTTTACCCTAATATTTCGCAAGTCCCTGCTTCACCCCCTGTACCCAGACACCCTGTAGTCAGACTAAGACAACCTGAGTAACCATAAAATGTAGTCGACCATTGGTTTCAATTATTTTATGATATTCTTGGGAATGACCAGTTAATAGAAAATTTTTGTAATGCGCTATACCTAGTTTTAGGGAACGAAGAACCCACAAAAGAAAGAATAAGGACTAATCTTCCTTAGAAGAGTGCTCAAAAAGTGCAAAGAAGGAAATTACAAATTGGAAGAGTTTAGACTAGTAGCCCAGCTAGACGAGTTTGATATTAAGGATGTTATGTTAGATCTAGGATCTGATGTTAACATACTACCTAAAAAGACTTGGGAAGCCTTAGGAAAACCCCATTTTACATATTCCGTAATTCAGCTAAGAATGGCCAATCAATATTGTATTTTCCCAATAGGAAGACTAGAGAATGTGGAAATAAATGTTGCGGGAGTGAAGACTGTAGCTGATTTTGAGGCGATTGAAATCATCGGGGATAAGGACCCTTATCCTTCCCTACTTGGTATTTATTGGGCCTATGAAAACTATGCAGTTATTGACCTGAATAAATATACTATGACATTTGGGGCAGATGAAATCAAAGTAGTTCAACCCTTAGATCCATATGTAGGCCCCAGATATATGGAGCCAACATAAAACAATATGGAGGGAGAAGACTTGGATTAGTTGTACACTGTAACATCAAGAACAAGAGAATATTACATAAATCCTACTGTTGATGGATCAGTAAGTTGGAGGAGTATATAATAAACATATGAAGATTCATAACTAGTATTTGACAGTTGGAAGCAAGGATCATACGAAATATTCTCAAGGATATGCGCAAATGTCATGGAAACTAGATGGGTTGGAACGGAGGTTAGAGAACACCCAATATATAATGGTACCTCGGGAATTGACAGTTTTCTTCTCAGCATGGAATAAAAGTTAGTGGAGGATCAAAGGATCTCAGTGATGGATTTATCCCTCCAGGACACCCCTACCAGATGGTGGGTCAATGACAAAGCCTTACTAAAAAATTAGGATGATGTGAAGCAAGCTACCAATTATAGATTTAAAGATAAGAAACAGTTGGAATCAGAGATGTGGACGGATTTCCAAGTCGTGCAACTTTTCAACGGAGAGTTTGATACTAAAGTACTTATTGAACAATGTGTGACACAGTGGCAAGTTGTAGAAATACCATCTCGCTTATGGGTTTAGGTATTTCCCCACTCGCTAGGTCCAATCCTGAAAACTTGGTTCATGCATGAAGAAACTAGAAGACAGACCAACGATTGGAAAACATTGGCAGATCACTTTTGCAAGGACTTCTCAATTACAGGTAAGTACCATGATCTTGAAGTAGTCCTGCAAAGAATTAAAAAATTCCTTTTTACAGAAAATAGTAAACATAAATAAGACCTAGTGGTATGTGAAAAGCATAGCCTAGAACTTCAGACTAATATTCACCTAAACTTGGACAAGAGACCTATAGAATGCTATAAGATTGAGAGGGATTCAGAAAGCTCATATGATTTAGAAGAACTAAGAAACTTATCCATTAAAGAGACATAAGGGAACAAAGAAATCTAGAACATCATACCTACTTAGACTGATGGTTCTTATAATCACTCATTGAAGTTGGGAAAAGTCAATATAGGGACCATAGAGAAACCTAAGATAGTTATGGTGGGATATTACTGGGATGAACAAACTAGTCAAGAAATACAGAGTTTGTTTCGGGAATATGAGGATTTGTTCCCAAAGACATTTTTAGAGTTAAAAGGGATCAAAGGAGTTATGGGAAAAATGAAAATCGAATTAAAACCAGAATCATAGCCTGTGAGGCATAGACCATATTTCCTTAACCCCAGAGTGAAAGAGAAGGTTAAGAGGGAAATATACAATATGATGGAAGCTAGACTTATTTTTGCAATGGAAGAAGTAGAATGGGTCAGCCCAATAGTCATCTAGAGAAAGAAAGACACAAAGGATATTAGGGTCTATGTAGACTACAAAAGCCTTAACTCTGCCTATGTGCATGACCCTTTTTCAACACCTTTTACTGATGAGGTGCTAGAACAAGTTGTGGGGAAAGAATCTTACTCATTTACAAATGGATTTTCGGGGTATCACCAAGTAAGGATTGGTTAAGATGGCAAAAATAAGACCACATTCATAATAGAATGGGGGCCATTTGCCTACAATGTGATGCCATTAAACCTAAATAAAGACCCTATAGTTTTCTCTAGGATTGTGATAGCATCTTTCCGAGAATTTATTCAAAAGTTTATAGAAGTTTATATGAATGATTGGACGATATATAGCCTGCTCAAGGAACATGTAGTGCTACTACGTTTGATGTTTGATAGATGTAGAGAATTGCAGATATCGTTGAATATCAGAGGGAGTACTGGTAGACCCACCCAAATTTGCAGTTATTGTGAACATGCCGCCACCTACGAGTGCTACACAGTTGCACTCCACGTTGGGGCACATAGGGTACTACTGCAGGTTCATCAGAAGATATGCAAATTTTACTGCATCGCTGGAAAATCTACTAAAGAATGCTGAAGTGTTCCAATGGACCCCAGAATGTGATAAAGTGTTCGAGACCCTAAAGGAGAAGCTCCTCAAAACACCTATTCTAATATTTCCAAACTGGGAAAATGAATTTCACGTCCACCTAGATTCTTCAGGCATTGCCTTGGGAGCTATCTTAGCTCAACCAGGAGATTGAGCCATGGATCTTCCTATCTATTTTGCGAGCAGGAAGTTGTTACAAGCTGAGTGAAACTATACAACAACAGAAAGGGAGGGTTTGTCTATGATTTACACTTTTCATAAGTTTAGACATTATTTGTTAGGTTCTCATTTCAAGTTCTTTACTGATCATTCTGCATTAAAATATCTAGTTAACAAACCTGTGTTGGAAGGGAGAATTTGTTGATGGTTGCTATTGTTTCAACAATTTTCTTTTGAAGTGATCATTAATCCTGGAAGATGTAACATAGGGCCTGATCACCTATCTAGATTAGAGTCAGGGAAAGTGATAGAGCAGTTGATGATCAACTCCCAGATGAAGACTTGTTTTGGGTTGAGGCAATACCAGAGTACCTCGAAGACATAAAAGTCTTCTTAAGCACATGAGCCTACCCAAAAACATACTCTGCAACCTAGAAACACTATATGGTGGTTAGAGCAACGGACTATCATTTGATTGTAGGGAAATTGTATAAATTGGGACTTGATAGTATCCTCAGGAGATGTGTCTTGTATCATGAAAGATAGGATATACTGTGGGATTTCCACAATGGAGTTGAGGGAGGTCATGTGGGAGGAAAGGATACTCTGCAAAAAGTCCTCCAAGATGGACTATGGTGGGACACACCCTTCAAGGATGCAAAGACATATGATAGATCATTTAATGTTTGTCAAAGAGTGGGTAAGCCATCACGATGAGATGAATTTCTACTTCAAGTAGTTCGAGCTTTAAAAGCATTTGAGAAGTGGGCGGTTGACTTCATTGGTACGATAAACCCCACAACTAAGCATTCAAAGGCTAGGTACATTATTATCGCAACTGACTACCATACACGTTGGGATGAGGCAACAACTGTTCAGGATTGTTCAACCGATACTGCTGCTAGGTTCATTTTTGAAAATATTATCACTCGATTTGGATGTCCTAGGAGTCTGACCAATGATCAGGGAGCTCATTTTATTAGTAGTACCATAACAAATCTTACAACAGAGTTCTTGATCCAACATCATAAAATTAGTCCCTACCACCCGCAAGCCAATGGAACAATAGAGGCATTTAAAAAGATTATGGAGAGAGGGATAATGAAGGTTTGTTGCGTAAACATGGAAGATTGGGGTGAAATAGTTTCAACAATACTATGGGATTACAGGACAACCACAAATAAACTTCACAAGTACACGCCATTTTAGCTAGTTTATGGGAAAGAGGCTGTGCTGCCTGCATAATTTATTACTCCAAGTTTGTACATTGCACAGATCACACACATATCAGAGGAAGAATCATTTGCATAGAGACTCATGGAGTTACAAGAACTTGAAGAAACCATGTTTTTAGCAGAATTCCATCAGTCAGTTGAGAAAGCAAGGCAAAAAGATTGGCATGACAGACACATTAAGACTAAAGTGTTTTCATAAGGAGACAAGGTCCTACTCTATGACAGTCGGTACCAGAAGCATCCAGGCAAGTTGCTCATGCATTGGTTGGGACCATTTATAGTTGCAGAGATCCGACCTTTTGGAGCAATTAGACTTGCGCAACTGGATGGTATGCTGAGACCAGGATGGGTGAATGGCGCTCGCCTGAAACCATATATGTCTCAGAACTGAGATAAGTATCGTTTCTCTAGTCCAAAGGAGCATGTATAGTAATTAGATTTGAGTTTTTCTACAATTTCTATAAATTCAATTAATAAAATGACGTGTGCAGTGTTGCGTCGCGACATGTAGTTCATTTATTTTTCTATCTAAGTGTTGTTTTATGTAGAACTGCTTACTCAACAACGTAGAATCAAAAGTGTGAATAACCCACTAATGACAATAATTAATATGACAAGGACCCCTTTTTGGTCAGAGGGAGAGCGAATTTGAACGCAATCTGAGTCCATGTGCCACATGAACCCAGTCCAGTCACAACCTTTATTACTATTACAGTACCCCATATGAATTAGGTTAAGCCATAAATCCACGGTATGCAAAGATGCCATCGGTATTCACACCGAGATTCTCATCCGTCAAATGATAAGTTCTGAAATCGGCCACATCCTTGTCCAACTTTCACAGTAAATGCCAGAATCACCTAATAGGATTTACCCCGTTAACCAGTCCTATCGGACAACTTAGATCCAAGTTGCATCTATAGGGTAATGATGAACAAAAGTGATTACTGAACTTTCCATCTAAGCTCGAGTATAAGGCTCTGAGAACTCATTGTAGGATGCATTGTTTCCCATAACGCACTTAGAGATTTATGAATTATACAGAGTGAGAAAGCTTGTGTAATCCCTCAAACCGTAGTTGTGATCCCCAATCCTTGTTTCACCATGGAATTTGCTGATAATTTAGACTCACAGTGCCAAGAGCTACAGGAAGCTGAAGTGCCTTTCCCAAAGATGTAGTACCAAATGATCCCTGTGACCCCCGAGTTAAGGTCGTGGGTGATCTCAAGGGGAAGGTGGAGCACGTCAAACTCCTTGATATTGACTTAACAGATCAAGTCATGTTCCCCCAGATGAACATAAACGTTTTATGGAGTATCTCTCTAGACGAGTTGGGAGGCATGCAGTTTGTGTCGAAGCCAAAATTTATTAACTTTTTCAAATCAACCATCATGAACCTCAAGGACCTACCAGTGTTCGACACCACTGGCGAATTTGAAAGGTGCATCAAGTTCCTAATCAACAGGGTACATGACATAATTCTGTGGTTGGATAGGAGATATCCAATCCATGCAGAAGATATCCACTAGCTTAATGGATTGTCCGTCGAGGGTGAGGACGTATCCAAAGGATTCCAGGGTCCCAACAAGAACGAAAAGAAGAAATGGCAGCCCATCCTATATGAAAGGTTCCACATGTAGAGGGGGGGGGGGCACACAGCCAAGATTGACCCCATACTACCTGAGACGGTCGGGACTGGCTGCTACATCATAGCTAGAAAATTCACGAGGTTTTACTACAAGGGAGAATGCACAATGGATGCATTATTAGTGGTAGATTTTTGCGCCAATGGTGTTGTCTTCAACTAGTGTAGCTACATGTTGGAGGAATGAATTGTGGCTTGCGAGGAATCCCATGAGAAAGGAGGAACCTTCACATATGGATACTTATTGCTTGTGTTTGCAATGCTCAAGTGGATGCCACCCATTGGAAGACTGTTGGCACTAACAGACAAGGGGCACCTAGAAAAAATGTTTGAGCCCTAGCATTCAAGGGAGGACTTAGAGAGCACCGCCTTCAACAACATGATGTTCTCCAAGTGGTACAATGAGCTTATTGACGCAACACAGAGGTTGTGCATTCCATAGGAGCTCCTCAACTGCAATATGAGGAACATGGCCTTCAACATGAACTGACACCATACTTTTGTATGGCTACGGTATGCCAACAGGGAGGACTTCCACTCATGGATATTTCCATTCTACTTGGACAAGGAGGCCTTCGACAAAGAGGTGATGTCGTGGCTTGGATTTAAATGCAACCTATGCAATTCATGGAATCACTATGTTTTTCCCATTGAGCTGCTGAAGAAGAAAGGTAAATAAGTAGGGGTAGGACCGAGCTCAGGCCCAGAGTTGCAGAAGAAAGAAGCTTCGATACAGACAAAATATGAAGAAGAGGAGGAGATGCAACCATTAGAGCGCAAGAAGAGGAAGCTTCCGGTGTTCCCACAAATTCTAGAGCAAGTTGTGTTGACAAGTAAGGATGTTAATGAAATCCTTAGTGTTGTGTCTATTTCGTCACTTGGGTGAGAAAAACAAGGACACTTGCATGTCTAGTTGGGCCTGCTAGACAAGACAGAGGTTAGTTCATGAGTTAAACAATCCAAACACATGAAATAAACAAGTAAACAAACTAAAAAAAACTAGGGAAATAAAACTATAATGCATAAGAAACTTTGAACCAAAAACATTTAACCAATGACCAAGATTATGCCACCAATGGATAACTATATTAGTTGGAAAAAAACCATAGAGAAATGAGGACTTATGAGTCCCCTCTTACTCCTTGAGAGGGCTCTTGAGTTCCCTAATGGAGAACTCTTCTTTCAATGGTAGAAAAGAAAGAAAATGATGAATAAATCAATGCATATTCCCTCAAGAGGTGAGTGGAATGGCCTATTGGAATGGTTGTAGAATGCTCCAAGGAGAAAAGAAGATTCTAAAGAGAGGATGGAGGCAACATAACAATACTATGAAAATGTTAATTTCTTAGTGCACCCATGGCCTCCATTTATAACATGTCTTCAAGGAAATATTCAATTGGTTCTTGGTGTGAACAAGGGGCCCTTTAGGGCACCCTTTGGTCCTTGACCAACCCCTCATTCAGATTCAGCTAAGATTTGAGGGTCAAATCAAGTTGGGAGCTGGTCCATAAGTGGTTGAGGGGCCAACAAGAACCATAAATGCATCATTCACAGGAGTGCAGGGATTTTCTCATACATAGTCGCGCATATAGTGCATTGTGCACTCTATGACTTCTTTGGCCCACGCACTGTGCACATACTTCCCTTAGTGAGTTAGCGCATATCATTTGTTTTCTCAATTGTATAGTTTTTTCCTCTTTGAAATGCATTTTGGTGCTGCAGGTGAACTAATAGTTGTTTGGCATTGTTGTATTTCTGTAACCATTTGCATGCAATGTTGCGGACTGAATTTCAGTGATAACAGATGCCCCCTAATGTGTGAGGTTAGGAGCATACATATAGCCAAAACACATCAATGTTTCTTCTATTGAGAGTACCATTGTAATGAAGAGTGCCGATAGTAATTGCAAGAGAAATTCATCGGAGGGAGATGGGAATATGTGGGACCCAAATATTTCTCTAGGGAGAGAAAAGAAAATATGTATACAAATGAGGTAGGCATGCCCCATGATCGTGTCATGTTACTAAAAATGTAAGACAATAACTGAAGTTGTATGCTGATGTAGATAACTGCAGCGCCCTCCGAGTCGTTTTGATAACAACATATGACAATTCTGATGGTGAACATACTCTGAAAAGAGGCAAGGACGCCTATAAGAAGTGTTGATGACTTGTAGGAATTGATGTCCTAGAAAATTCAGAGGTCTTCGACTGGTATAAAACAACTGCAATAGTCGCATAGTAAGACCCACCGTAACATGAGATTTCCCTGAAGTCGAATGTTATCGGGGTCAACGAAATCTAAGAGCAATGATGGTTCTCTCTGTGCCATCTCAAACTCCTCATTGTAAAGGTAATGAGAGTGTTGGTCACTATAATTGCTTAATTGATTCAAACAATCAAGTGATACATGAATTGTCAACCCAGGGAAGTCTTTTTATTTCAAAGATAACCACGCACTATATATGCTCAATTCCAAAATAAATTTAGTGTTGTAGTAAAGAAACTTATACTAATCACACTTGCTTGAATAAATTGAAGTTCTGGATTAAATCACAGGAAATCAACTTCCCTATTGCAGATCTTAAGGATTAATCTAAGAATCCTGGATTACATTAGAATAACACTTGTAATGGGAAAGAACAACTATTCTGCAACCAGAGAACAAGACCCTTACTCTCAAACAAAGACTTCAGTACTAACACTCTTTCATGAAAACAGTAATGCAGAAAAAGTTAACTCTATCTAGCAGAGAACAAGGCCATCTAGTTCCTTCCTTTCTAAGCAGAAACCTTAAGCCCTATTTCTGTTTAGCACACTTGTGAAATTGAGGTTTACAGAGAACATGATAGTCTGATCCCTTCCTTTCTGAGCAGGGACCCTTAACCCAGTCTCTGGCTAGCACACTTGCAGGAATAATGGAAATCTACAGAGAACAGGATGTTCTGGTTCCTTCCTTTCTGAGCAGGAACCTTTAACACAATCCCTGGCTAACACACTTGCAGAAGTAATTGAGATCTACAGAGGACAGGATGTTCTGATTCCTTCCTTTCTGAGCAGGAATCCTTAACCCAATCTCTGGATATCACACTTGCAGAATTAAATGAAATCTACAGAGGACAAGATGTTTTGATTCCTTCCTTTCTGAGCAGGAACCCTTAACCCAGTCTCTGGCCAGCACAATTGCAGAAGTAAATGAAATCTACAGAGGACGGTATGTTCTGATTCCTTCCTGTCTGAGCAGGAACTCTTAACCCAATCTCTGGCTAGCACACTTGCATAATTAAATGAAATCTACATAGGACAGGATGTTCTGATTCCTTCCTGTCTGAGCAGGAACCCTTAACCCAATCTCTAGCTAGCACAATTGCAGAAGTAAATGAAATCTACAGAGGACAGGATGTTCCGATTCCTTCCTGTCTGAGCAAGAACCCTTAACCCAGTCTCTGGCTAGCCTCATAAAATCATCACACAAGATTGCTAATAAAAAGAATTACGAATTTCATTCAATAAACTAAGACAGAGTCAGTAGTGTTTCAGCAAAGTGGAATTCATTAAAAGCAGTGTTTCAACAAACAAAAGTTAATCAAAGCGTAAACAGAAATTGTACTAACACACTTCTAAACTAATGGGTGAATCTTGTGAAGAAGGTGGGCCCTCCCTTCTCACAAGATTCCCCTGAAACGAGAAAGCTAGAGAAGGATACTCAAAGCAGTCTTTTATTCATCTATCAAAATATCATATTACAGTCTGGAAATGGAATACGTCTCACTTCTCTGGAGCTTCTTCAATACATAAAAATTCGATCCTTCGAATGATGATTTCCTCTTATTTAAAGAGGAAATCCCTTCGATACAATAATTTACAATGTATATCTGAGTCCTATCCTTAGTTAGATCTACTTTCTAAACCAGCATAGGATGTCCTAGTCTCACGCAATAGAATGCTATTACAGGAGCTGAATGAGGTATTGCTGTTACGGCTGGTGTAACAACTTCTTTTCGTTGCTGCTGATGCTGTTTCAGCATCGCAATTCGCGGGCTGTTTCAGCCACGTGAATTGCGCTCTGACTGTTTCAACATTCTTGTATAGGAGTGATGGTTAGAGCTTTGTTGACCGCTGACTGTAACGGCTTCCTTTGTGTTTCAGCATCGTCGGTCCTGGCGGTTTCCTCTGTGTTTCAACATCTGCAACTCTGGACTGTGTAACAGCTCTGTGTTTCAGCATCTGTGACCTCAGACTATATGGCAGCTCTGTGTTTCAGTATCTACGACTTCGGACTGTATAGCAGCTCTGTGTTTCAGCATCTGCGACCTTGAACTGTATAGAAGCTCTGTGTTCAGCATCAGTTCTGTGTTTCAACAATAGGCCTCAAATGCTAATCTGCAGTTTTGAACACTTATGCATTTCTAATCAATGTTCAAGTACGAGAGTGATGTAAAATATTATGCAAAACAGATTAAACATATAGTAATGAGAAGGGACATTGTATACCTTTGGGATGATCAGATAAAGTGATAGTATGAGTC
>ML840739.1:21714-41554 GCA_009831015.1 Picea engelmannii | reverse complement strand
TTATTAGTTTCTAGTTTCCTTAGTTTAGATTATTTAGCTCAGATCACTTTCTCTTTGGTTTCCTTACGAGACCTCAGAGCGGCCAACGGAGCCGTTAAACTCGTCAGGGTGGTCCATTCCAAACGGCTTGGGTTATTTAGACAGCCCCGGACCGATTCCACTCTCCCAGTTGACGGACGGTCAATTTCGCCCGTCAACAATGCTGGAATAAAAATAAATAGAAGGGAGTTTGTTACCATAACAAAGTCTGCTACATGAATAGGGAAACCTGTTACAGGAATAGAGAGCCCTTTTTTTTCTTAAATAAGGAATTCCTATAGTTCCAAGAAGAGTTTTTTTCTACTTGGTTAATCATCTTCCCCCAACTTATTTTGCTGCACGTTGTAAGTTGTCAGGAAATCATATATTCTTCAACAATATCCAATCTCTAACCTTGATCTGATATAGTGTGTTGGATTCAATGGGACAAGGCATATTTGAAGGAGCTAAGCCTTAAAGAATACCACATCATCCAATACAAACATCAGATTTTTTTTTGAAGAACCATAATTGAAAGAATCAAGATCATCATGCATAGCTTTATTTATGAATTTTGTTCGCAAATAACCTGGACTTCAACCAAAATATCTTGTTTAGTTTCACCAGTAACTTGGTTTTCACAAGTAGACTTATTTTTATCTTTACTATTTCATTTATTTATTTATTTACCTAAACTGCCCTACCTTACTTAGAAAAGGGAACATTTTCTCAAGGGTAGGAGTATTTCCAATGGAGCCATGTGCATAGCAGGATTAAAAATATACTCATATTCAAGTTTGAAAAATATTCTTTGACATATACCAGAATATGAGGAACAAACTGCTCTGATCGATATGGTTCCAAGAGATGTTGATGAATGAAAGAATAATGCAGACTGATAATTGTCTTGAACCATACTTCAATGTAGTCACTACTCCCTTGGTTCTCTTGTTTATTAGTGTTGGTTCACATGTCCTCCTTTTTCATACCTTGTATATCTTTGAAGATTTGTTGATTGATCTCTTGAATGCATAAAGGAATTGGACATAAAATTGCAAGAAACTCTTTAACACCTGGTTCCAATGCCCACTCTCCATTGAATGCTTCCCATGGTTCTTTGGTCTCCTTTGCAGATTGGCAAGGATGATTGAATGCAATAATTTGTTGTAGATGTTTCTCATGGGACCTTTGTTCTTCTATAACTTCCTAAGATGTAGATTTATCTTCAATTGCTACCAGAATTCGAGAAAGTTCTTCAAGTATCAATCTTCTTTAGTCAACAACTCTTGAGCATTTTTAAATACTTATTGTTGGTTGATAATCCTTGTCTTTCACATGGATTAGTGTATGGGGGTTCTTACGGAAACAAAAAATTCTTTAAATAAATAAATGAAATTTCACAAAAATAAACACAACACACAAAACAAACTTCAAAGCAAAACTCATAAATCTCAAGAAAAATGATGTACTCGAATGCCCTCATGCTAATAAAACCCTGTTGTCACCAAGTTCTCTTTTGACATGAGTTAGTATTTTTTCTTTCCATGAATCAAACCAAAATAAAAACACACTATACCAACATTCTTTAGATTTAGTGAGATAGCATACTCACTAGAGTGAATGTGTAGGTTCTTACCTCTTGTATTACTGCCACTATCTCAATGCATCTAGAATGTCAACACAACCAAAAATCATATGCAGATGCAGAAAGGGAAAAAATGAAAGATTGAAAACCAAATTACTAATGCCTAATCCCTTAGCATCTCCCTAGAAATGACACCAAAAATGTCGGTCAATTTATATGCATAAATTGATGAACACTAAATTATCAATATGGGAGCTCGTAAACTTGTGAGATGTCAGCAAAATGTATGTAAGACTAGGAAGCTAAACTAATTCTACTAAATTCAAAAAGGAAATTCACTTAATGGATCATTTCCATAAATTAATATTGAGGCTATGTTCATTAACTCAATTACAATATTTTATCCTTATTCATAGATATTCTTGTGGCAATCTATGGTATAGTTCACTCAATAGTTTAAACTATTCTCATAGCTCCACCAAGCATTAAACTAAAGAAGTTTGCAATCATAAATCAAATCCAAAGATATTAAATTTGTTGTTAAGGTCCTCCAACTCTCATTTTTTCAAGATTCCTATGGTCACAACTAGCTAATATTTCTGGCAGCACATCACACTGGGCCGATCACACATAGGCATGAATTAAAGAGAATAAATGAATGAATAATAAATAACTTAAAAGCAATAGAAATATGGTGCAACAAGAGTGATCCAACTACTTAAGATTCATTAAGAATGCATCTGATCAGACCACTTATTACAGTTTTTTTCTCTGTTGACAAATTAGAACACTCTTGTAACAATATTTGTACAAATCATTTTAATCAATAAGTAGATTTGGATATCCTTATTGCTCTATTATCAAACCACACCGATCACATGAAATGAATTTAAACAAAAATTCATAATAAAACAACAAGAAAATTGACCTATGAAATGGAACAACAATGCATGAATTAAATACAATAAAACAAGATAACTAATGTGTAGCACATACCCAGGTCAAGGGGCCCTCCTGACTGAGCATGTGTTGCAGTAAAACCATAGTGTTTAACTCACAAAGTGCAACAACAAAGTTTTTATATTATCATCAACAAGATGTCTCAAAGTACAGAGAGAAACAATTCTCTTTAGAGTGATATCTTCTTCCCCCAACGATGCATAATGAACTCTCCCCCCTCAGATCTGATATACAAAACTTACATATCATAAAAATAAAGGTGTTATAGCAAGATGGGACCAATCCCTTAACATGTGGATCTACAACCATCACATCTTAGATTTATTTTTATTAAGGCAAATTTGGTTGTATAGAAGAACATAAAATCCTAACAACAACATCCCCAACAAATCCCATATTCCGAAATTTAACTAGTCAAAGTATGGAGGCAAAATTCTTCACTACTATTGGATTTCTGGAAATGACATAAAAAAACATGTTTGAAGATATGCCCATAAATACTTTGTTGTGCATATTTTGAGAAATATGAATGTCTGTCACCTAAATGACCATATTCTGCACAAAACCCATGTCACATAATTCCTTAATTCGTCCTCATATGCTTACAAATGACAAGGAAAAATTATGGTGCTACTAGATTTCTGAAGATGACACTCCACTACAAGAGTGCTACTGGATTTCTAGAAAATTTCATAGAAACAACTAGACTTTTGAAAGTAGTCAGGAAACCACAAAATCCATTCCAAGTAACCATCAAAATGTGGTAAATCAACCATATTAGTGTTCACATGTCTCATGAAGCTTGCATGGTGTGAAAGTGGATAATGTATGATAATATATGGTAATGGAAGTGATAAATAAGTGAAGGATAAAGGAAAAATTATAAGATAATAGGTTAAATGGCTACTGAAAACATGTTGAAATCGAGGCTCGACATGCCATAAGACAAACAATTGTGGTTACCTCCAAACAACCCTCTATGATGCAGGGGAATCCTTGGTCTCGGGCAATGCGCATCAGCTAAGATAAATTAGATTTTGTATGGTATATAGCATAAGGATCGAGAACTTTATGTAGAAGAGCTACGAGAACTTTCTATAGAAGAGTTGCATAATTTTTTCTATGGAAGTGCATTTGATATGGAAATCCATTTAAGACATGTAGGATATAAAGTTTATTGACCAGTCGAACAAGAGGTGAACCATCAATAGGAGAGGATGTGCGAGGAAGTAAAGAGACAAATGTTTCTTCTTCCAACATAAATCAAACGACGGATATAGGTTTAAATAAGGGCTCGTGAGAAGAAACATAGAGTCGATGCCATTAGACTGGGAAAGTGAATTCAAAGGAAGACTTCCAAATTGAGGAACTAAGGGTTGTTAATCTCCAGACAGTAGAGTCAAAGCGAATGACTTCAGAACGTAAGAGTAAGAAGGAAACAATGGCACCATAATTTTCACAGCATTGGAATAAGGGAATCTGCCCATAACCCTAACGTGGAATAAAACACACCCATATTACCTAGCATTGCTCTCAAATTGCAAAAACAAAATGGATTTCAATCCCCCAAACTGTAATATATGATGAATGGATACATTTGTTCTTGATTAATAAAATCTGCAGTTACAGTTGTGTTCTTATTTCCCTTGTCTGAATTAATTTGTTGTTAATTTCCCTTGTATCATTTTTTTTTCTTAGTTTAATGTATGTGAAGATTAAAAAATTGGTAGTTGTGTACTTTGAAAGGCATAAAACAAGGTCATAGTAGAGTTTGGGTGAAAAATCAGTATTCTCTACATTAGGTGGTATTAGAGCTGGTTAAGCTCCAGATGTTCGTCTCTGGTTAGTGTTCCTTTAAAACATGGTTGTGGAAGGACTTAAGAAAGATCGTTCATCATGATTGATGGAAGGGAAGTTGTGGGAAACTAAGCCCAGATCTAAGGCCCGTAAATGTTATTCTAGTTGAGGGCTATGAGACAAATTGTAAGAATTCCTCCATGAAGTGGAGGAGTAGCATGAGGAGGTGCGGGGAACCAAGAATTGGAGGAATTGAGGAGGATAGAAGAAATAGAGAATAGAAGACTTGGGGATGCTAAAGGAGACTCAGAGTCAGAAGAGGAGATCGAGCAAGAGTGAAATGTTGAGTAAGGAGACCCACCCGTAGGTTTATATCTCTCTTGAAGGATAGAGGTAGTGGAAGGGTGGAAGTTTCAAGCTACAATGGTAGTTTGAAAGTTGAGATTGACTAGATAGGAGAGATATAAAGGTACTTTGAGTACGAGAATGTTTAGAACCCCAATCGAGTTTGATTTACCATGAAAAATCTAAAGGGGCATGCTGCACTCTGGTGGGATATGCTACAAAAGGATAGGGTAGGAAACTGATAGGAGAAGATTACAACCTGAAGGAAGATGGTGAGAAAAATCAAGGAGAAATTTATACTTGTTGATTGCTAGTGGAATTATGTAAACAATTATAGAACTTGAGGCAGAAAGAGACATATGTTTGGGAGTACACTGAGGAAGTATTCAAACGGTCATTCATATTAGGGATAAAATAACCAAAATATCAAAGAGTGGCGAGATACGTGAATAGGTTGAAACATAAAATTTAGGATGAGATGAGTACACATTTCTTCCATAATGTAGATGAGGCTATTAAGTTTATTTTGAGGTGGAAGAAAATATTGGTAGAAAATTGCAACAAAAATTCCAAGGAAAAGGTCCAAGAGGCAGTGGACGAACAAATGATGCTAGAGGAAATGCAAGGGAGGATGAATTCACCAATAACCAAAGTAACAGAGGAGGAAATGGCACTAGAAGTGGAACATAATTCGAAAGAGAAAAGGGTAATTATATTATTACTTGATATAGATGTGGAGTGGAAGGGCACAAGGCATCTGAATGTCCAAAAAATCATAATTCAGGAAAAAGAAGTGAATCTAGAACATAGGTTGCACATGTGGAGGAGGTACCGATTTTTGGTGAAAATGTGATGGTACTTCAACAGGATCAAGGTGAGAATTTAATGTTTCAAAGAGTGCTACTTAAACCTGAAAGGAAGACAAAAGAAGAGCCTGAGTAGAGAAAGAAAGTTTTTAAAACCAAGTGTAAAGTTCAGGGAAAATGTTGCAACCTAGTCATAGCTGATGGAAGTACCAAAAATTTGGTGTCCACAAAGGTCATGGAGAAAATAAAATTAAAATATGTTCCCCATCCCAATCCATACCCTAGTTACAAAAGGGACAACAAGTGACCGTGACAGAGAAGTAATTGTTAAATTTTTCATATTGAAAACTTCAATGAGTAGGTCTTGTGTGATGTAGTAGTGATGGATGCATGCCATGTACTACTCAAAAGACCATGGTTTTTTGATAGGAAGGCTTTCCATGATGGAAAAGAGAATACCTATGATTTCATGAAGGCTGGACATCGATATAGATTGGAACCAATGTTGGAAAAGGAAATAACGACAATAGGAAACAATAGCAATAGGGATGTGGGTAGTAGTAGCAACCTAGTCATGCTGTGTTCAACTAAAAAAAATCTAAAAGAATAGAAAAATGCATGTTTTTGTTTGGCCATAATGTTGAAACAAGTCCACAAGATTGGGAAAATGAGTCTCATTCCATCAGAGATTCAACCTTTGTTGAATTAATTTAAAGAGATTGTTGTGGATGATATGCAAACACACTACCTTCCTTGAGGAGTATATCACATCAAATTAACTTGATACCAAGGTTAAGTCTGCCTAATAAATCTCCTTACTGGATGAATCCAACAAAGAATGAAGAAGTGAATAGACATGTGCAAGAGTTTCTTGATCGAGGATTGATACATGAGAGTTTAAGTCCCTTTGTTGTACCAACAACATTGGCACCCAAGAAAGGGGGTGAATGGAGAATGCGTATTGATTCACGAGATATCAATAGGATTACTATTAAGTACAAGTTTCCCTTACCAAGTGTTGTGAGAAATATTCCCCTACAGACAAGTTAAGCTCCACTTAGCCGGGTTTTCTTCGGCTAAGAAAAAATAATGCAAGTAGACACTAACATCCCTTGCTCCAGTCTATTCATACATGAAAAAAAAGAGGGAAATGAAAAGAGAGTGCACCTTTTTTAGAGGTTCTCCTCGATGCTTCTTGTTTCTCCAGCATTGGATCCAGTCCTAGCTCGATCACGATCTCCCTACACTTCTATAGAAGGATCTTCCTCTTATACTAATTGTACAAGGTTAGATAAAAGAAAATCTAACTGCATGAAATAAGCATGATATTCGTATATAAACTTAAAAGAGATAGAAGTATGGGAATAGGCCAAGATTATATTAATAAGAAATAAAGGGTAAAACTTACAATCACCTTGATGTGATGCATATCTTCCTCCACGCTTCTCCTTTCCAGCCCCACTCTTAAATGTATTAAGATCATAATGATGATGCCCTTATGGATTCCCCCCTATCACCTTGGAATGCCCTCATTATATAGGATTTGGAGGCTTAACCACGGTGGAGAAGATCACTCACTAGATCCACTAAATTGGGATCTCCAAGATTTTTAGGGAGAAAATATTTCTCAAGGATTTTAGGGAGAAAATATCTTGCAAGGATTTTAAGGAGGAATTATCTCTCAAGATCCATTAAATTAGGATTTTGGTTTGAGAAAATCTCTCAACCATCCATGAGACTCTCAACTTCTCCTTGATATTAGAAAACTAAATGTGAGGTGGATTCTCACACCAAATTAATTTCCCTTTTATGAATAATAATGAATAATACACGTGCACATAGTATTTTGAACTTCATATGATAAATTTATCTCCTAACATGTCTAGGGATGATGACAAATGATCCCTCAGTAAAGTGTGACAAATATACACTTAGTAGTGTGGGAATTTGGTGTGTTACTTTTCACAAATCGATTTGAAGAGTGGGTATCATCATATTTGGGTAAGAGAAGATGATGAATGGAAGACAACATTCCAGATGAAGGATGGATTGTTTGAGTGGCTATTCATGCCATTTGGGTTAACCAATGATCCTAGCACATTCATGAGATTTATGAATGAAGTATTGAAACCATTTTTGGGAAATTTTGTTGTCATACACCTGAATGACATTCTGATCTTTATTAGAACCAAGGAAGAACACCTGGAGCATGTGGGAAAGGTATTAGAGTGGTTGAGAGAAGAGAAATTGTTGATAAACTTGAAGAAGTGTACATTTCCGAAGGAGTTTTTTTGTTTCCAATGAAGGCTTGATAATGGATCCCAAAAAGGAAAAGGCCATTTTGGATTTCTTCCATGGTAACACCTAAGTGTACCATTGATGTGAGAAGCTTCCATGGTTTGAAGAGCTTCTACAAAAAAATTATTTGAAATTTTAGCGAGATTTTTTCAACACTTACATAATCTATGAAGAAAGGGACTTTCCAGTGGACATCAACAACCATGAAGTCGTTCAAAAACTTGAAGAGAAATATAACCGAACAACCAATTTTGGTGCTGCTAGATTTTAATAAAGTGTTTCAAGTGGACTGTGATGCAAGTAGTTCATTGATCGGAGCAATTTTGTGCCAAGAAGAAAGACCAATTGCATTCTTCAACAAAAAATTGAATGATGCCAAGAATAAGTACTATGTTTATGATCAAGAGTTTTATGCTATTGTTCAAGCCTTGAAGAAATGGAGGCACTACTTGCTATCGAAGGAATTTGTCTTATTTACTCATCATAAGGCGATACAGTACATCAACAATCAAGGTAAGTTGAATAAAAAACATTCCAAATGGGTAGAGTTTTTGAAAAGTTACTTTTTTTTTTTGAAGCACAGGTCAGGAAAATCGAATAAGGTTGAAGATGCGTTAAGTCAAAGGAAAATGTTGTTAAATACTTTGTCAGTTGAAGGTGTTATCTTGGAATGTATGAAGTAGTTGTACGAAGAGGATGCAAATTTTTCAAAAGCTTGGAAATCATGCAAGTCACCTTGGAGAATCAACAAAACACCATATTTGGACTTCCATATCCAAGCAGGATTCTTGTTTAAGAATCACAAACTGTGCATTACACAAATCTCATTGCGGCTAAATATTTTTAGAGAGCTGCATAATGGTGGATTAGGTGGACATTTTGGTGTCAACAGGACCACAACATTGGTGAAGGAAAGATACTTTTGGCCAGGAATCAACAAAGATGTTAGGAAGTTTGTTGAGTGATGTAGAGTTCGTCAGTTAGCAAAAGGAAGGAGTAAAAAACTAGGGTTGTATATGCCTCTGCCAACACTCGAGAGGCCATGGGAAGATATAAGTATGGACTTTGTTTTGGAATGGATTAGATATAGAGAGGTCACGATTCCATGATGGTTATAGTAGAAAAGTTTTCGAAGATGGCACATTTAGGGATAATTTTAAGGATGCAAATTTATATTAAAATGTAGAAACCTGGACTAATCTTACTAGTCTTTGATATGAACAAGGTAAAATGTTTGGCGACAATTTTGATGGATTACTGAGAGGGGGAGTGAATCAATAATAGAGAAATTTAATCCTTTTTCACCATAAAATGCAAGTGTTATGTCAATGTAGCATTATCATCCAATAGTTGTAGAGTAAATAAACAATTAACAAATGAGCAATCACACACATACACAGTACACCAATGTTTTACGTGGAAATCCAAAGCGGGAGAAAACCACATAATGTTTTTTCTTATATGTATTTAAGAATTACATTCATTGGAAGCACCGACTTCCTTTGTTTTCCAACTGCAACTGGAAGGAGGCTCCAACCCCCTATTTTATTAGGCTACAACATGAGGAAATATCCAACTTCCCAATTATCTGGATACAACGAGAAGGAGGCTACAACCCCCTATGTTCTCCAGATACAACCGGAAGGTAGCTACAACCACATGTCCTTGCCTTGTCCAACCACCCTGATGTATAAGTAGAATGATGGAACCACTGTCACACTATCACTTTGAGATATACTGCTATAAACCTGTAGCAATCAACCTGCACCAAACAACCTGTACCGATAACCTGAACCATGCATCAACCTATATCTCAACCTATACCATAAACAAGTGCATCAACCATGCACCAACCTGTACCAAACAACCTGTAATCAACCTGCACCATAAACAAGTGCATCAACCATGCACCAACCTATACCATCAACGAGTGCATAAACCATGCACCAAACCTATATGAATAACCTATCACAAAAACTTGTCCTAAAAACCTATCACAACAACTTGTCTCATCAATATTATCAACCAAATCAGATCTACTCATCAAGATCAATCACCAAGAAAAATCTCAAAGATGTGCATCAACCAAGCATAACACAACAACTCATAATCATCACCAAGATCAATATGTTCTTATAATAATATACCAATACAAGTATGCTACATCATCCATAAACCATGTGTCAACAATACTACTAACAAGTGCCTCCAACCATTTTCCAAGTATGTACGAATCATGTATCAACTACTCATCAACTATGACTCATCAAGATGTACCAACATCATCAACTAGACACCTCATGTATGTGCCAACTCATCAACTACTTGTCTCAACCATGTACCCAACATGTACCTCAACAAAAATCGCTCATCAATTTCATCATCCAAATCTGATTTGTCACTCTGTAATAGACCTAGTGTATATGATCACATACCTGCAAACCTTCCTTAACTTTAACAACAATAGACTAGCATTTTCATCAAACTTTACTTTAGTCTCACATGACTAGTTTTGGATTAGTCAACAACCCTAACTTGAAATAATCATAACTATGTACCTGTAATGAATAAAGATCTGGAAATAGTACACAATATTCTTTAGAGTGTTTTATGCAATTCCTCCAGGTGTCACTACTTGGAACCTCTCAGAAAAGGATTTATAGAAAAAATGACATACCTTGTTGAATTCTGGCTTATTCTAGAGAGCGAACTTGTAGAGCATGCCCCACATGGAATATTTGTTGTATGGATATGAAAACTGTACAAAGAATATTGCAGACTGTACTCTAACCAACACATTTGGTATTACCTAATTTGGATATGGTATGAATAAGTTATGATGTTTTTACCTGAAACACCTATTTTAGACTAGTTTCAAGACTAGCCACAAACCATATTTTCCCCAAAGTGTAACTCCAAAAATACAATGACCCACAAGCTGAAATTTGTACCACAACTACTTGGATATGTTTCCTCAATGACCTCCAAATTTCACGGTTTGAATCATTCTAGAAAAAAGGTTATTGCGAAAATGGTGAGATGGCATGTAAATAACATACCTTAGAAAGCATCATCAAAATAATTTATCCTCCCTTGAATTTTGGCCTTCTTTACTTCACCTTCCCTCTGAAATTCGGCTTAGATATCCTTTGGTTACTTGATTCACTTGTAGATATTCAATATAATCAAGTGTGATTAAAACGAGAGAGCCTTGCCTCTTATTTATACTTTCATGTAACTTCCTCAAGGAGTTACCTTTTAACCATCTTAACCCACTTTCCTTATTTTAGGGTTAACCCACTTCTAACCACTTGTCCACTTAGTAATTTCTCCATTAAATTTGTTATTTAAATGATTTATTTTGTATCCACTTTGATTTATAGTACACTCATCACTTCACTTTATTATTCAAATAATTTCTTCTTTGCAAACACTTTGACTACTTTGATTTTTTGGGGCTTCTAGAGGACTCATGAGGGTACTCCAACTTCACATGGCCATAACTCTCTAACCATGAGGAGTTATGTGAAGTTCCACATACCACTAGAAATTACTATCCATATAGAATAGTCTTTCATACAAATATATTAAAACTCGTACCATTATCCATCAAACAAACTTTGGTCCATTACCCAAACCTGGTTTCTCCAACTTCACATGGCCATAACTCTCTAATCGTGAGGAGTTATGTGACGTTCCACATACCACCGTAAATGGCATACCATGTACTATTCATATAGAATATTCTTACCTTCAAATATATTAAAACTCATATTTTTATACATCAAACAAACTTGGGTCCATTACCCAAACCTTTGTGCTACCAGAATTCGTTATCGAACTTTCTCCAAGGGTTGACATCAATCACTAAGGGTTGAAATCAATATACAATATCACTCTCCAATGGTTGACATCAATGACAACCAACAATCCATACCAACTGTCCATCAACCTAAGCCAATTGTCTGACAATCTCCCCCTTTGGTATTGATGGCAACGCCAACATTGATGGCAACACTTAGTCATGATAACATTCATGCTTATACTCCTCATCAATGTTTCTATCTCTCCTCCTTTAACATCAATGGAAAGGCGTATCTCCCTTTGGGGATGATCCCCCTGACTAAACTGTCCTTGGGGATACCCCCCCTGGCTGAACTCTTCTTGAAACTGATCTCCCAACCTAAACTGCCCTCTTTATGTTGCTTCCTCATGTAAATATAAGACATATAATATAATCATTCAAAAGCATTAATTTTGGAGTAGAAATTACTTTGAGTCTCTGGCAAAGATAGTCAAAGGCTTCCCATGGAAGCAGTTTTGTAAAGATGTCTACCACTTGTTCTTTTGTGCTCACATATTCAACTATGATGTTCTTCTCTGCAACCTGTACCTGTAGAAAGTGATACTTTATTGGAATGTGCTTCATTTTGGAGTGCATCACCTGGTTCTTGAGATACTGATGGCGCTTGTAATATCACAATAGATTGGAATGGGATCATCATACTCAACCTGTATATCTATCAGAGTTTGTTTCATCCATAGAACCTGTGTACACCATGTTGTTGCTGCAAAATACTATGCCTCGGCTGTAGATAAGGATATTGATGATTGTTTCTTGCTTAACCGTGATACTGAAAACTCACCCAAGTAGAACACTTCTCCATTGGTGCTTCACCAGTCATCAATGCAACCTGCCCAATCTACATCTGTGTAGGCAATAATTGATAGATCCTTTCCTTTTGGATACCATAATCCAAACTCTTATGTTCCTTTGATATATCTAAAAATCCTTTTCACTGCTAATACATGTGATTCCTTTGGTGCTGCTTGAAATCATGCCACCTATCCAACTGCCTCCATTACGTCTGGTCTGAATGTTGTCACATATAGTAAGCTACCAATAATTGACCTGTATTGCCTCTAGTCTGTAGACTTTGATGTTGATGATTGCAGCTATGTGAGACATTCTCCAGGACACAAACCTGAGAGAGAGACCCTGAGAGGGGTGTGTGGTTCCTATCTGAGATAGAGCTAGAACGTAGAGATGGCCTCCTCCTTGCAAAGAGTTGAGAATAACTCCAGATGATTCTCTTGTGTAACATAGTGAGAAAGGAGATCTGCAGATTTGGACGTATCTGTAGCTAAGCACAAGGTGAACATATGAAATCCCAAAGTGTTGGGTGCATCTTCATGAGATAGAGATGAAGATGATGTATTAGCCTCCTTTGAGCAGAGAGTTGATGATAAAATCTAGATGAATCTCCTGTGTAATGAAGTGGGAAAGAAGATCTGTTGAGTGGATGTGCTTGTGGATGAGCACAGATGAACGTGATCCTAGTGGCTGAGAAATATTGAAGAAGTGGTTCTTCTGTGTAATGCAGTGAGACATATATATGGACATACCTTTGGATGTGGCCCTAGTGGCTGAGCACTAGTGGGTGTATGAGATCCCTTGATATATTGTTAAAGAGTCAAACCTGTCTGTAACCCTAACTGTAATGTAAAGAGTACAGGTCGGCCCCACCTTAATGTAAAAGATAATTAATCTGGTTAATATTAATTATATTATGAGATAGAGAGGCCGGACCTGTTGTGCCAATAAAAACTTATGTTGACAGGTCAAGTCTAATATAAGTAAAGGTAAATTCCCCATTGCAAAATCATATCTTTTGTGTGAGTTTGGAAATTTCAGCAAGTACACCTTCTTTGGAAAAGTGCACACCTCTCTTGATTACTAGTCTTCTAGGGTTTGCAAGAACCCTCTTGTGTGCTAGGTTTTCTTGGTGGTGAAATTATTTCTCTTGTGTGCTGGGTTTTCTTCCCTTGTTGAGAAGGGTTTCCAAGGATACTTCTTGTGTTCTTGTGTATGGTGTTTCTTCTTGTGATCTTGGTTGCTGCAACATTATTGGTTATGGTTAAGTTAGATTATAAAATGGAATGAACTTTATACTTAACCTTTCTTATAGAACAATCAACATTTGAATCATCATCTTTTCTCAACTTGCAACTGGTTTGCATAGGAGTGGTAACTAGTTTGCAATCTTCCATTCCAAACCTCTTTAGCATTTCTCTAATATACTTAGTTTGAGAAATAAAAATTCCTTGGTTTCTTTGACATATATGAAGACCAAGAAAGAAGGATAGTTTTCCAAGTAATGACATTTCAAATTCATTCTACATATCTTTTGCAAATTTTTGGCTTAACCTGTCATTAGTACTTCCAAAAACAATATCAACAACATAAATTTCAATTAATAAAAGACTACCTTGAGTTACCTTAATGTAGAGGTTGTTGTTTGTGCTTTCTTTCCATAGTTCGTAGGGATTTTTGTCATTGTTGTTTCTGAGCATTACTATGTTTTGAATGTGAATTTTTGTATGCACTGCATGTGTCCAAAAAATATCTGTCAATTTGGAATCCATTAGCATTGTTTGAGCCATTTCATGTGTAATTATCATCCATTATGATAATGTTCCTTTATATCTGAAACACTCTCTGAACCAATCTATGAATTCATACTCTCATCCACTCTCATATATCTATCCAAACCTTCTAAGTATTCTTACAAATCCATCTCTGTCCATACTGTCCAAGACTCTACTTGCACAACTATCCATAATACTGACCCATTTTTCACTATACTATCATGAAGTCTTAATTAATATATCAAATTGTACTTCTTCTAACTGACTGCTCTGGATCTGTCTTCTCAAACTCTGCAAGCAACATGAAGGATGGTTCTTTGGTTTGTCACATCTACCGCATAGACTCCCCCTATCTAATATTCATATTACCTGGGAGTCTCTAAGTTGGATGGATTAGAACAATTGTTTCTCTAATGTGTATTCATCATCATCTTCATTGGTAGATTCATCACCATATTCATTGGTAGATTCATCATCTCTATGAGCTCTGACTTCTTTCTTTCTGTCTGTGGATTCATCTTTCACTACAATTCCTGAAAGTACAATCTCTTGAACATGTTCATTATTTACCTGTCCTTCTTTTCTTTCAATTATTTTCCAAACCTTTATGTATCTGCCATCTTTCTTTTTCTATGTAGAATTTTCTTCATCTTGTTTTATTGCCAATATTGCGATCTCTGGGACCTAGTCTTTGTTCACCCGTTCTTCATGTTTTCTTATCCACACTTTCTTACATCTGATATCAATGTTCTCTTTCATGGAAGTATTGATCATGCTTCTACAATCACTAGCTATGTGTCCATAGTTATGACATTTGTAACATTCAATGTTACATGGGGCCACATAGACATTTATTTTATAATCCCTGCAATCTGCAACCTTATGTCTAAAGTTAGTACAATAAAAACAATGACCATAAAATAAATTTTCATACCTATGAGTGAATGATCTTCTTTGTGGCCTAGTCCTTCTAAATTTTTGCCTTGACTGATCATGATCATGATTGAACCTTCTTTGTGGCTTGAACATGGATGGTATTCTTGAATATGTATCTTCAATAGTTTTCTTAGATTCTGGTCGACCATGATTCCTTCCTTTGATTACTTCTACATAACTCTTTCTATTTTAGATATTATTTTTGGGATTAACTGCGTAGTGTAAGTCATTAATCTATGACCCATATTCATGAGTATTAGTCTCAACTGACCAATAATTCTCATGATTTGAACAGTCCACTTAGCACTCATTGCATCGGTATTTTCTTCATTCTTATTTTCTAGCAACCTAGAGTGCTTCTCTTCATTCTCTATAATTGATGTGGATGTTTCTGTCTCTTCAACATTCTTGTTGAGCTTGGCGATTTTACTTCTCAACGTGAAAACTTCTTCTTCAAGTTTCTCAAGCTCTTCTTCTTTATTCATTATCTAAGACTTCATGACTTCTTCTGTTCTTTTTTCTTCTTCAAGCTGAATTTTTAATGTGATTATTTCTTCTTCAAGTCCTTTCTCTTCTTGACCAAACTCTTCCTCAAGATGGTTTAGATTGTTAGTTCTTTCCTTAAGATGATATGTCAATATATTCTCTCTCATTTATGCTTCTTCCTTCTGTTCTTCTATGTTGGCTTCCAAATACTACTTTTGATATTCATAATTTTCTTCTATTTTTCTGGCTTCTTCTAGCTGAGTTCTTAAGTTCTCGATGACTTGTTGGACTTTTTCAAAAATGTGAACACTTTCCTTTTATTTCATCAATTCTTTCTTGAGTGACTTGTTTTCTTCTCTTATTTCATCTAAAGCACTAATCAATTATGCTTCATATTTATCTTCCTTTTCAATTAGTTTTTCTGTCTCATTTCCTTCATGGCATTCTATTTCAAGATGTCTATGTTTTTGACAATTAAAGCAAAACAACACACCTCCGTTGATTATGTACTCTGCATCTTCTGAATCTGTTTTGTTAGACACCTGAGAGGGGGGGGTGAATCACTTGTTACTGTGATTAAACAATTATATCCATTTTAAACTCATTACAAAACACTCAATGATGATCAAAATAATTTAGGGAAGTAAGAAATAGAGTATTCAACATCAATCACACACATGAAGTATACAGAGATAGATATTTCTAAGGAAACCCATAAAGGGAGAAAATCTCTTCTTCTTAATATGATAAGTAGTCTTTATTTTCTATACATTATCATTCTTATGAGCACCAACTCGTTGTGAGGCTACCACCTTTGTTTTACAAGATGCAAATTGCTTGGAGCACCAACTCTCTGGTTTCTCCATCACCCACTAGAAGGAAGCACCAACTCACAGAGTGTTCCAGCACCAACTGGATGGAAGCACCAACTTCCAATCACACAGGCACCAACCTGTATAATAGAGAACATGGGTTCTCCCTTGCACCACCCTACCACCTTGGTTTTTCTGGATACAACCAGATGGAAGCTACAACTCCATGTGTTCATGTACCCACTTGAAACTCTGAGGAAAACAGTCCTCCCTAGCACCACCCTACCACCCTGAGATATAAATCTTTTCTTTTTAAAATTTATTACAATGATACAATATTTATAAATGGCTTACTAGTCTCATCATGTTTCTGCTACACTACTCTGCTCTGCATGCATCAATGTCTTTCTGCTCGCATCTCCTTGTGCTTTTGTTCTTCTGCATTTTATGCTCTGTGCACCATGTCTGTTCTATGCGCTATGCCTTCCCTATGCACTTTCACACATACCCTTGGCTGCCTTCTACATGCGTGAATAACTATCCAACTTGATTTACAAAGAAACAACAACCTTCCTCTGTCACACCATCTTTCATTTATTCCTGCTCTCATCATCCGTTACACTCCGCATCTCCAATGATAAAGTCAGGAATGTCAAAGACACTCAGGAATCATGGTTCCAACGCTCAGGAACAATGATTCCAATGCTCGAGAACAATGATTTAGTTAGTGTAATTGAATCGTAACTGATCAAGAAGCCACAAAGTGAAACAACAACCCTTCGATCATATTCTGTTTGATCTGCGCCATTGGATTATACACACAGAGGCCTTTTTGACTTTTCAATGCGTAGCCTCTGATGTGGAGCCTAGCAATGCTAGATCCTTCCCCTATCTTCCATTGATGTGACCTTGGACGATGTTATCATGTGACCACGCGATTGTGGGCGCGACCAAAGGCGGTTTTAGGATAACCTGATTTTTGCCCCACAAATCACTACAGAGATCCACGTATGCCTTTGGCGATATTGTGGTTTTGATTGCGGCCCACTCAATAAAAATTAAGACCCAATCATGTTATGACCCTGTAATTGAGAGCGATCGTCGATCTCCAATCCCTTGGCAATGCATCTCGATCAATGAATGTTATCTGCCTCCTTTCCTCCTTCCACGCACGATCCCATATCTCCACAATCTGTTGACACATAGCTCCCTTCCAAATCAACGACTACGACTTAATTCACGATCTGGGCTTCGGGAGTTTCAAATATCAAACCCTACTTTTCTCCGTATGTCAATATTCTGAAGTTGACAATCAACTGACGAATGTCCCTAATCTCGATCAACGATCGAGATCTACTTTGGTACTCCGGGCTTCGACGATTTCAATTCTCAACCTTCACTCTCTCCTAGAACACTTTTAGCCAGAGTCCAAAGATTCCTTCCATGTGTCCTCCTCAAATCAACGACTCTAGTCTGCTTCGGGACTTTGACACTTTCTACCAAGACCAGATCGACGACCCTTGACACCCTTCTCGATCAATGATCGAGATTCACTTCGGGGCTTCAACGCTTTCACTCTCTTCTTTCCTCTAGAGTATTTTGTACCCGGAGTTGACGATCTATTGACGTGTGTCTTCCTATAGATCGACGCTATTCATCTCCTTCGACTCTTTGGTCTTTGGGGATTTCAAATCTCAACTTCGCTTCCTTCACTATCTCCCAGAGTGTTTTTCCCCGAACTGCATAGATTTCCGCCATGCGTCCTTCTGGCAATCAATGACCTGGATATTCTTTGCCCCCCGGGTCTTCGATGTTCGGGACTTTGGGAATTTAGGCTAATCGCTGCTCCATTTTCCTCTGGAGTGATCACCTGCTGAGAAATTCATAAGTGGTGGAGACCGCTTGCTTTCGGTTAATACTTCCACTTACACTATCCTTCCACTGTAGTATATCAATGGTAGAGAATTATCCAGAAGTGATCTTCATATTAGATGTTTCGTGTCCACTTTGGGACTTCAAAATTTAGGACTTTGGGAAAGTGATTGTGGTAAAATTCCCGAAGTAAAACTCATGGAGTGACATAACTTACTTACATCATTTGATGACATGTCACGAGATGAGTAGCTGCCACATGTCACTCATATTCGTGATTTTCATGTACCTTAAATGCCGATTCAACTTGACACTTGTCATTGTCTGATTGTGCCATGTGTCCTTGCTGTTGTGGTTTTCCAACTTGGTCTGCCACATGTCCTTATAGAATTGGTCTATTGACGTGGTTCTCCCTGATCTAATGATCATCGAATTTTCTCCATATCTGATGGTCCTTATTCATTTCATATTTCGGGCTTTGGGTAATTCGACTTTCAAGTTGCCAATTATCTTGAAGTGGGATTCCCCGAACAATAACCTCCTCACAACTTTTGACATGAACCAAATGTTTTTTGTCAATCATTTTCTTAGATCGATGGCTCGATCTATCTTCGGTGCTACTCTTCTATCTTATCATGTCCTTCCACTTAGAATGATCCAACGATTGTCGGGTATTCGGTTGAAGGTCCTTTGGATCGGTGATCCAACGGCCACTGTAGCTATTCCTCCTGATATTTCTCACCTTATGGTTCACCTTCTATTCTTTCCATCGATGAGAAGCATACTCTTCCTATAAACATGCCAACAATCTCCCCCTTTGGCATTGATGGAAACCCTAAAAGGATGTACTATTATTCTTAGACATCCAACTGTAGCATCTAGACAACACTTTTTCTTCCCCTTTGACATGAATGTCAAAGAAAACATGCTCCCCATGAGCTGTTGTAGTACTTTTCGGAGGTATTAGATATTCAACCAACACATACTCCCCCTGACAGGATAGACTCTCTTAGGTGAGAGAAGGGATGACACCCAACTTCTGATGGAGAAATTCAAATGGTTTCATGGCTAGGGGTTTAATAAAGATGTATGCGATTTGTTTTGTGGTTGGAATATAATGCAACTGAACAACTTTGTTTGTAACCTGTTCTTTGAGAAAATGATATTTTATTATTATATGCTTAGTCTTTGAATGAAGAAAAGGATTCTTGGAGACACTAATGGCACTGGTGTTATCACAATGAAGTGGAATTGGATCAATATAAGTTACCTTCAAATCTGCAAGAGTTTGTATCATCCATAAAATCTGAGTGCAACAAGTAGTAGCAGCAATGTACTCTGCTTTTGTAGTTGTGTTAAGCCCTAATATTGGCTCATTACCTCTTAATTGGGGCATATTAGATTAGTAATGCTATTTTATTTATGTCGGCTTTAGGCCATTAGTTGTAATTTAGATTAGTAATGTTATTTTAATTATGTTGACTTTAAGCCATTAT
>ML840739.1:0-18514 GCA_009831015.1 Picea engelmannii | reverse complement strand
TCCTAGTCTCCTATATATACCAAGGAGACATTTTCATTTTGAATCATCGTGTACTTGAACATTTAAGTGGGGTAAAAGGAGGTTGCCCCCTCGAAGAGGCTTATTATCTGAAATTATCTCTTTTTCAAGGCGTTGAGTACTTTGCCTGAGGTTTTTATATGCTATATTGATGTTTGGTTCTTAACAAGTTGATAATGAAATAGATCCCTGCTTCTTACTAAGCCATGCTACTAACGAATCACCTAAGAAGAATGCACCTCCATTGGTTCTCTTTCTCTCATCCAAACAATTTTCCCAATCAACATTTGAATATGCAGTTAATTGAAAATTCTGATTTCTAGGATACCAAATACCATAGGTCATTGTACCCTTCAAATATTTGAATATCCTCTTGACAGCTGCTAAATGACTTTGTTTAGGAGTAGGCTGATAACGACCTACCATTCCAACAACTTGCATTATACCAGGATGAGATTCTGTGATGTACATAAGACTGCCTATCATTGATCGATATGTTCTTTGATCAACATTAGGTGAAATATCATCTTTACTGAGCTTGCAACCAACCACCATAGGTGTACTAAGAAGTGTAGAATCTTCCATTTGAAACCTTTTCAACATTTCTCTTAGATATTTCTCCTGAGAAAGAAATATTCCTTCAGACCTCTGAGTAATTCACAGACCAAGAAAAAATGACAGTTCCCCTATCATAGACATTTCAAATTCAGACTGCATGGAAGAAGCAAACCATTGCACCAATGAGGAATTATTACTTCCAAAGATGATGTCATCTACATAGACCAACACTATGATCAAATCATTGTCCTCTGTTTTGATATATAGGTTGCAGTCAATTGTTCCTCTCTTGAACCCTTTGTCTAGAAGTTTCTTATCCATTCTGTAATACCAGGCACAAGGAGCTTGTTTCAACCCATAAAAGGCTTTCTTCAACTTGCATACAAAGTTAGGGTTATCCGACAGTTGGAAACCTTTTGGTTGTTCCATATAGACTTCTTCTTTTAAATATCCATTTAGAAAATTTGACTTGACATCCATTTGATAGACTTTAAACTTCTTATGACATGCATAGGAAAGAAACATTATGATGGCTTCCAATCTTGCCACTGGTGCAAAGGTTTCATCAAAATCTTGTCCTTCAATTTGTGCATAGCCCTTACAAACCAATCTTTCTTTGTTCCTGACAATTTGTCCCTGCTCATTCAATTTATTCTTAAAGACCCATTTGGAACCTATGACATTTTTACCTTCAGATCTAGGAACCATCTCGCAAGTATTGTTTTCCTCAATCTGGTCAAGTTCATCATTCATGGATTTAACCCAATGGTCATATTTGCTGGCTGCATTAAAGTCTTTAGGTTCAAGGAAAGACATAAAGACAATCTGAGATTGTTCTGAGACATTATTCAACTACTTTCGTGTCCAAACTCCTTGGTTTAGACGACCAACTATCTGATGTTCAAGATGATTCTTCCTAATAACTCTGGAGGGTGTCTTTGTCTTTATCTCCTGGTTTGATTCCTACAGAGTATTTGTATCTAACTTAGAGTCTTCTCCTTCTAATTCTTGGACCTGTTCATCTTCAACTTCAACCGTGTCCTCTGTAGAAGACTCAATATTGCTCACCTCATTTATTGGGACTCCTTCATCAACATTTAAATCAATGCAATCAACTAATTTATACAATATTTTATTAAATCATCTATATCCTTTAATATTGGTAGCATATCCTAAGGCCATGCCTTCATCGACCTTGTCATCATACTTGTCAAGGTTTTCATTATTATTTTTTATGTAGCACTTACTCCCAAAGACTTTGAAGTGTTTGATTGAAGCAGGTCTTCCATACCACAATTTATAAGGTGTCTTGTCACTATGTGGTCTGAGGAGGGATTTTTTAAGAATATGGACTGTTGTGTGTATTGCTTCTACCCAATAGGTTTGATCAATGTTCTTCTCATTCATCATTGACCTTACCATTTGCTGAAATGTTTTATTTTTTCTCTCAACTACTCCATTTTGTTGTGGAGTTCTTGGTATTGTGTATTCTCTCTTGATCCCATGTTTATCACATAATTCCTTGAAATCACTTGACATAAATTCTCCTTCTCTATCTGATATTACTTCCTTTAACCTGTTTCCAGTTTGATTCTCAGTTAAAGCCTTAAATATTTTAAATTTCTCAAATGCTTCAACTTTTTATTTGAGAAAAGAAACCCAAGTGAGTCCGGAGTAATCATCAATGATCAACATGAAGTAGTTTTCATTCCCCGTGCCTTCCTGTCTTGATGGTCCACATAGATCCATATGAACTAATTGGAGTGGTTTCTATGTTGAAGTAGAGCTCTTGGATTTAAACTGTGTCTTGGTTAGCTTTCCTACTTGGCAGGGTTTACACATAGAATCTTATGGCTTTGATATTCTTGGAAGATCTTTTACTGCTCAAGATTTTTGAGCTTGATTAAGTGGTCAAAGTTTATATATCCAAGTCTCCTATGCCATAACCAACTTTCATCATGTTTTCTTAGATGACACTCTTCTCTATCTTCTTTCAACACATATACATTATTATCTGTCCTTGTGCCTTTAGCCACCACTTGTCTTGAGTTTACAGACTTTATCTTACAATATTTGGAAGTGAACACCACTTCACATCCTCTGTCACACATTTGACTTACACTGAGAAAATTATGTTTCATCCCATCTACAAGTAGAACATCTTGGGCTTTTCCTTTGCCATTACTCAAACTCACCATCCCTTTACCCTTGATTTTACCTAGTTCATCATTTCCAAAGGTCACATTTCCTGTTTTTCTTTTACTTATAGACATAAACTTATCCTTGTCTCTAGTCATGTGCTTGGAACATCCACTGTCTATATACCAGGGGTCTTTTTGTTTTTGAGCTGAAAGTACTAGGCCACATTTTTCACTATCTTTCTTTTTCCATGTGCTAGCATTTCTAGCTAAGGGTTTTATCCTTGGATATGCTTTGTAATTCTTCAGATGGTAGTTACAGCTTTGTGGCCGAGGTTATGAAAATTATGGAATTCGAGCTCATTGTTCAATAGGTCAAAGTGATTAGTGCAACTTTGTCTACTCATTGGCTGTTTAGTTCTATGTTGCAAAGATTGTTTATTTCTTGATCTCCTCAGTTGCATGTCTCTAAACTTAATTTGACAATTTGAAATCTTATGGCCAAAATTAAAGCAGTAAAAACAATAACCATGGAAGAAATTTTGGTACCTGAAGGATGGCATTCTTCTTGGCATTTGTTGCTCCATATTCTGATATCTTTGTTTTTTTATTAGGGATCATCTTGTATTTATTAGATTTTGGTGGCAGAGTACTCACATGGTCTGATTGTCTTCTGACTTGGAACTTGATCATCTTTACTAGCTCTTTGCTTTCTAGATGTTTTCTACTTGAACCACTTACATAGCCTAAACCAATCTTCAACAAAGGATATATCTGTTTGCTCAGAATGTCGTTTAGTTATGCTGAGGCTTTAATGCTTGGAATATTTTGGAGATACAATGCTTTAAACTTCTCCATCTCTTTTATGGTTTTTACTACCTCTTCTTCCAAGGCTTCACATCTTGCCTTCTTCTTTGATAACTGTTGTTTCAAAATGTCCTCTATTTTCTTTGCCTCTTCTAATTCCACTTTTAGCAGGGCAAAGTCTTCATTAGGTTTTTTACTGTCTTTCTCGAACTGTATCAACAATTGTTTTTTCTTTTTCTTATTAAATTTGAGTCTAGCAATTTATTCTAGGGAACTGATCAATTCTCCTTCCAAGTCAACCACAACTTCTTCATCATTAACATCACTTCCTGTGATTTTATAATCATAATCATCTTTGGAAATAATAATAAAGTCATTAACCTTATCTTCACAAGAAGAATCACTATCTGTGTCTCTTGAAGAGCCATCATTGTTTACACATAAACTTTTCTTTTTACCAAATCTCTTGGATTTGTACTTCTCTTCACCTTCAGATTTCTGGTCCTTCTTCTTGTGTGCACACTAAGATTCAAAGTGACCTATCTTTCCACAGTTAAAACATTTGAAGGGAAACTTGCCTTGTTACTTTCCTGATCCCTTCTTTTGTCTTCTCACGAATTTTTCTTCCATTTCATCAGGCTCAGAATCCTCATTATTATCTGATTTAAATGATGCTTCTCTAGAGGTGGGTTTATCTTTACCTATCCTCATTTCATAAGCAGTTAAAGTTCCTAGGAGTTGGTCAATAGGAAGAATTTTAAGATCATTCAGTTCTTCTATTTCAGAAACTTTTGTATTAAATCTATCAGGGAGAGATCTTAAAATCTTCTGAACTAAAGAGGCTTCCTCAATTTTTTCACCAAGTCATTTCATTGAATTTACTAGTTCTTCAACTCTCAAAAAGTACTTCCCAATAGTTTCATCCTCTTTCAGATTTAGCTATTCAAACTGTAATCTGTAGGTTTGAAGCTTGGCATTCTTTACCTTCTCATTACCTTCATAACTGCGAATGAGTTTGTCCCACATTTCTTTGGCAGACTCTAAGTGCATAAGTTTTACAAATTCTGCTTCTGCAAGCCCACTCAGAATAGCATTCATAGCCTTAGTGTTGAAGCTGAATTCTAGCTAATCATTCTTAGAATATAGTACAACTGGATTTACATAACCAATCTCTACCACATCCTAGACATCTGCACCTAAAGCCATTATGTAGGTTCTCATCCTAACTTTCCAGAAGGAATTTTTTTTTCCATTGAAAAGAGGGGCCTTATTGGTTGAAGTTCCTTCATGGCTAGTCATGTTTAATCTCTAAGATCAACCCTTAGATAAAATGAACCATCTCTGATGCCAATTGTTAGACAACTGAGACAAGGGGGGGGGTGAATCAGTTGTTACTGTTTTTAAAATAATATACCCATTTTAAACTCATTACAGAACACTCAATGATGATCACAATAATTCAGGGAAGTAAGCAATAGAGTATTCAACATCAATCATACACATGAAGTATACAGAGATAGATATTCTTTAGGAAACCCATAAAGGGATAAAACATATTATTATTAATATGATAAGTAGTATTTATTTTCTTCACATTATCATTCTTATGAGCACCAACTCTTTGCGAGGCTACCACCTCTATTTTACAAGCTACAACTTGCTGGGAGCACCAACTCCCTGGTTTCTCTAGCACCCACTAGAAGGAAGCACCAAATCCCCGAGTGTTCCAACACCAACTAGATGGAAGCACCAACTTCCAGTCACACAGGCACCGACCTGTATAACAAAGAACAATGGTTCTCCCTTGCACCACCCTACAACCCTGGTTTTTTTGGCTGCAACTAGATGGAAGCTACAACTCCCTATGTTCAAGAACCCACTTGAAACTCTGAGGACAACAATCCTACCTAGCACCACCCTACCACCCTGAGATATAAATCTTTGCTTTATGAAATTTATTACAGTGATACAATATTTATCAATGGCTTACCAGTCTCATCACTGTTCTGCTACACTGCTTTGCTATGCCTCTATCAATGTCTTTCTACTGGCATCTCCTTGCACTTTCTGTTCTTCTGCGTTTTATGCTCTATACACCATGTCCGTTCTATGTGCTATGCCACCCCTCTGCACTTTCGCGCATACCCTTGGCTACCTTCTACATGTGTGAATAACTATCAAACTTGATTTACAAAGAAACAACAACCTTCCTCTGTCACAACTTCTTTAATTTATTCCTGCTCTCATCATTCGTTACACTTCACATCTCCGACACTCAAGTCAGGAAAATCAAAGATGCTCAGGAATCATGATTCCAACACCCAGGAACAATGATTCCAATGCTCAGGAATAATGATTCAGTTAGTGTAACTGAATCGTAATTGATCAAAAAACCATGAAGTGGAACAACAACCCTTCAATCAAATTCTGTTTGATCTGCGCTGTTGGATTATACACGCAGAGGCCTTTTTGAATTTTCAATGCATAACCTCCAATGTGGAGCCTAACAGTGCTCGTTGATTCCCCTATCTTCCACTGATGTGACCTTGGGTGATGTTATCACGTGACCACACGATTGCGGGTGCAACCAAAGGCGGTTTGAGGGAAACCCACTTTTCGCCCCATAATTCACTACAGAGCTCCACGTATGCCTTTGGCGATACCATGGTTTTGATTGTGGCTCGCTCAAGAAAAAATAATACCCGAGCATGTTTTGACCCCACAATTGAGCACGACTGTTGATCTCCAATCCCTTGGCGATGCCTCTCAATCAACAAATTTTATTTTCCTCCTTCCTCGCGCGATCCTATATCTCCATGATCTGTCTACACGTAGCTCCCTTCCAAATCAACGACTACGACTTATTTCGTGATCCAGGATTCAGGAGTTTCAACTCTCAAACCCTTCTTTCCTCCATACGTTAATCTTCCGGAGTTGAAACTGACGTGTGTCACTTTTCTCGATCAATGGTCGAGATCTGCTTTTCTACTCCGGGCTTCGACAATTTCAATTCTCAACCTTCACGCTCTCCCAGAATGCTTTTAGCCAGAGTAAGGGATGATTTTAAGGATGGAAATTTATTTTAAAATGTAGAAACCTTGGCGAATATTACTAATCCTTCATATGGCAACTATAAATTTTTGGCGATATTTTTTAAAAAATATTCAAATTTCTAAGTATTTTATATAGTTTTTATAAAATTTTGGCGATTTTTATGGTAAAATAATTTTATCCTATAGAATTTGGGTGAATCATTTTTAAAATAGCGAATCTCATTTTTGGAAAAACCATGGAAAATTAGCCCATGAGCGAAATTTAGCCCCTAAAATCATCTATGGCCAGAGTCCACAGATTCCTGCCATGTGTCCTCCTCAAATCAATGACTCTAGTCTGCTTCGAGACTTCAACACTTTCTACCAAGACCAGATCGACGACCCTTGGCACCCTTCTCGATCAACGATCGAGATTCACTTCGGGGCTTCGATGCTTTCACTCTTTGCTTTTCTCTAAAGTATTTCATACCCGGATTCACGATCTGTTGACTTGTGTCTTCCTACAGATCGACGATCCTCAACTGCTTCAGCTCTTTAGGCTTCAGGGATTTTAAATCTCAACTTCACTTCCTTCACTATCTCCTGGAGTGTTTTTCCTCGAATTGCATAGATTTCTGCCACATGTACTTCTGGAAATCATCAGCTTGGATTGTCTTCGACCCTTAGGTCTTCGACGTTCGGGATTTCGAACTTTAGGGTAATCGCTGCTCCATTTTTCTTTGGAGTGATCACCTGCTGAGCAAGTCATAAGTGGTGGAGACCTCTTGCTATCAATTAATGATTCCACTTACACTATCCTTCCACTGTAGTAGATCGACAGTTGAGAATGCTCCTGAAGTGATCTTCAGATTGTACGTTTCGTGTCCACTTTGGGACTTCGGCATTTGGGACTTCGGTACTTTGGGCAAGTTTTGGTGGTAAAATTCCTGAAGTAAAACTCTCGGAGTGACGTAACTTACTTACGTCACTTGATGACATGTCATGAGCCAAGTAGCTGCCACATGTCACTTAGATTTGTGATTTTCACATACCTAAAATTCCGATTCAACTTGACACTTGTCATTGTCTGATTGCGCCATGTGTCCTTGCTGACGTGGTCTGCCAACTTGGTCTGCCACATGTCCTTGTAGACATGGTTCTCCCTGATCTAACGATCATCGCATTTTCTCTAGATATGATGGTCCTTATTCATTTCAGATTTTGGGCTTTGGGTAATTCGACTTTCAAGTTGCCAATTCTCTCGAAGTGAGATTCCCCGAAGAGTAAACTCCTCGCAACTTTTGACGTGAACCAAATGTTTTTTGTCGATCATGTTCGTAGATCAATGGCTAGATATATCTTTGGTGCTACTCTTCTAGCTTATCCTGTCCTTCCACTTAGAAAGATATAACGGTTGTCGGGTATTTGGTTGAAGGCCCTTTGGATCAGTGATCCAATGACCATTATAGCTCTTGCTCTTGAGATTTCTTGCCTTCTTCTTTTTGGCATGTTTTACAGGCAGCGTATGCTTGTCATTGATGGAAAGTACAATAGAAATGATGGCTTGAGTATAGGTATAATGTGCCAGGCGGGCACCAGAAGTATTTTGGGGAGACGCAGCAGAGCAAGCTCGTGAAGACCAAAAGAGATAGTGCATAGGTGCACGTAGAGTGCAAGAGTGTGCTTGTTCATTTGATGGAAAATAGGCAGGAAAGGAAGATCAGTAGCGATGATGGCATGGAAATATCATAAGCATAAAATCCATTTCAAAGTTTCGAATACCGGGAGTTGGAGGAGTCAAGAGTCGAGACTCTTCACCACATGAGTCTCAAAGTTGCGAAATGCAAAACGCTGAAATCTTGAAATAGGCACATAAAAAAAGACTCCATTTCAGAGTTTCGCAGACCGAGAAATCAAAGGTTTTGGATACTGAGAGTTGGAGGATTCAAGAGTCAAGACTCTTCATCAAAGGAGTCCCGAAGTTGCGAAATGCAAAACGTCGAAATCCCGAAACAGGCACATCAACAAAGACTCCATTTCGGAGTTTCGCAGACCGGGAAATCAAAGATCAAAGGAACTTTAACCTTTGAAGTCACGATATGTGAAATCGCGAAATAATCCTAGCTGTTGAATCGAGGATTGATCTGGACCATTGATCAGACACGACAAAGGTCCGTGAAGTCTCGAAATCACGATAAGATCTGGACCGTTGGGTCCATAGGACATGTGGGGAAAGATCGTCATTTCGCTAACTGGAAAGTCAAAGGAACGTGGTTCCCTAACCTCTCAAACTCGCGATATGCGAAATTTCGAAGTGAGAAATTGTGACAGGGAGTTTCGGGGATTGCGACATGGAGCGTCAAGATATCTCATCACAAGAATTGCCGAAATTGCGAAATGTTGAAATGCAAAATTATGACATGGAGTTTCGGAGATCGCTACTTGGAGAGTCGAGATGCCTCGCAATAGGAATTCGCGACATGAAAAATTGAGAAATGCCTAAATGAGAAACTATGACATGGAGTTTCAGAGATCACGACTTGAAGAGTCAAGATGCCTCACAACAGGAATTCACGACATGCGAAATCCTGAAATGCCGAAATGCGAAAACACCTTTTGGTGTAGGCTTTGGTCACTGTCAGTGGTCATGTGAGAGGGAGGAGCTAGCACCAAGTTGAGCTCCTTTTCAATGATTGTAACATGAAGAGTTGAGACTCTTCACCACAGGAATGCCGAAATGCCGAAATGCGAAATGGAGAAATCAAAGCAAGACCCTCTGCTTGTAATCCAGCGGTGTTGGATACTTGGAAATCTAATCGAAGGGCTACTGTTTCTCTTCACAGTTAATCGATCAGTTATGATTAAGTTAGCAGAACTGAATCATGACTCTTGGACAATTGGTGATTCAGTTGTTGATGCGTTTTCTTGGAGGTTCATAGTGTAACTACTAGAAACGACTAATGGTTTCTACCAGAATACTGGAAGAAACTTCAGGGTGATCGCCAGTGAATATGAAGAGTCTTGAGGCATCTTCTAGTGGCATGAAGACTATTCATAGAGGCTATTGATAGATGTAATACTGTTGGAGCCTTGAATTGCAACAAAGGGAGTGAGCTCGACTGTGACAGAGAAGATGAAGAGTCTCGACTGCTGGAGAGGCTAAGGAATCTCGACATAACACTCAATGATGTGGACACATGGGTTTAAAAACCAAAGAAGCTGAAGAGTTGCAATTATGATCAGGAAGAGCACTCGACATGGGGAGAGCATGCGAAAGCATTGTGAATAGAGGATGCAGATAATGCACACAGAGAATAAAAGTGCAGAACAAAGAAGAGATTGGTGTGTTGAGAGTGATTGAGGCGTGCAGAAGGAGGCAATGTGCAATAGCTGAAATGCATAGAAGAGGAATGGTGCATTGAATGGACATGGCACATAGAGCATAAAAGGCAGAAGAACATAAAGTGCAAGGGATGTGTGCAGGAAGACAGTGAGGTAGACATAGCAGGGCAGTGTAGAAGAACAGTGAAGAGACTGGTAAGCCATTGTTGAACATTATATCACTGTAATAAGTTTCAGTAGAAAAAATTGATATTCCAGGGTGGTTGGGAGGTGCTAGGGAGGAATGTTGTCCTCAGAGTTTCAAGTGGGTGCTTGAACACGAGGAGTTGTAGCTTCCATTTGGTTGCATCCAGAAAAACCAGGGTGGTAGGGTGGTGTAAGGGAGAACTATTGTTCTCTATTTTACAGGTTTGTGCCTGTGTGACTAGAAGTTGGTGCTTCCATCCAATTGGTGCTGGAACACTTAGGGAGTTGTTTTTTCCTTCTAGTGGGTGCTAGAGAAACCAGGGAGTTGGTGCTTCCTTCTAGTGGGTGCTAGAGAAACACAGGGAGTTGGTGCTTCCTTCTAGTTGGTGCTATAGAAAATAGAGAGTTGGTGCTCTCAGCAAGTTGAAGCTTGCAAAATAGAGGTTGTAGCCTCACAATGAGTTGGAGCTCATATGTATGATAATGTACAGAATGTAAAGATTACTTATCATACCAAGAAGAAGAGGTTTTTACCCTTTATGGGTTTCCTCAGGAAATATCTGTCTTTGTATATTTCATATGTGTGACTGATGTCGAATGTTCTATTTCTTACCCCCTTGCATTATTGTGATTGTCATTAAGTTCTCTGCAAAGAGTTTAAAATAAGCATAATGGTTTAAGCATGGTAACAACTGATTCACCCCCCCTCTCTCAGTTGTCCAACAATTGGTATCAGAGTCGGCCCCTTTTATCTAAGGGTAGAGCCTAGAGCTTAAACATGTCAAGCCATGAAGAAAATTCAACCAATAAGGCCCCTCTGTTCAATGGAACAAACTTTGCCTTCTGGAAAGTTAGAATGATAACCTACATAATGGATTTAGGTGCAGATGTCTGGGATGTGGTAGATACTGGTTATGTAAAGCTAGTTGTACTAGCTAATAAGGATGACAAGATAGAATTTAGGTTCAACGCTAAGGCTATGAATTCTATCTTGAGTGGGCTTGTAGAAGCAAAATTCGTAAAAGTTATGCTCCTAGCAACTGCGAAAGAAATGTGGGACAAACTCATTAGCAGTTATGAAGGTAATGAGAAGGTAAAGGACGCCAAGCTTCAAACCTACATAGTACAGTTTGAACAACTGAAGATGAAAGAAGATGAAATTGTTGGAAAATACTTTCTGAGAGTTGAAGAACTGGTAAATGAAATGAAAGAACTTGGTGAAAAAATTGAGGAACCTTCTTTAGTTCATAAAATTTTGAGATCTCTACCAGATAGGTTCAACCTGGAGGTCTCTGCTATAGAAGAACTTAATGATCTAAAAACCTTGGAGTTTGATCAACTTCTAGGAACATTGACTGCATATGAAATGAGAATAGTTAAAGATAAACTCACCTCCAGAGAAGCATCATTTAAGGCAGACAAGAATGAGGATTCTGAGCCTGATGAAATTGAAGAAAAATTTGTGAAGAGACTGAAGAAGGGATCAGGAAAATACAAAGGTAAACTGCCTTTCAAATGTTTCAACTGTGCTAAGATAGGTCATTTTGCAATTAAATGTCCTCACAAAAGAAAGGATCAGACATGTGATGATGAGGAGAAGCACAAACACATCAATTTCTTTAAAGAGAATAATTTTAAGAAGAAAAGTCTTTGTGTAAACAATGATGACGATCCTTCAGATGATGAAGACAATGACTCCTCTATTGAAGATAAACTAAATGATTTTATGCTTATGGCTATGGGAGATTTTGATGATGAACACATAGGAGGTGAAATGGATGATGAAGAAGCTGTGGTGGATATGGAAGGTGAATTAATCAGTGCTTTGGAAGAAATTGACAGACTCATAATTAAGAACAGAAAGAAAAAACAATTGCTGATATAGTTTGAGAAAGACAATAAACAGCTTGATGAAGACTTTTCCCTACTAAAAGTGGAATTAGAAGAGGCAAATAAAATTGAAGACATTCTGAAACAAAAGTTGTCAAAAAAGAAGGCAAGATGCGAGGCTCTGGAAAAAGAAGTAGTGAAAACCAGGAAAGAGTTGGAGAAGTTTCAAGCTTTGTATCATCAGAATCTGTCAAGTATCAAAGCATCAGAAGAATTGGCCACCATTTTGAATCAGCAAAGAAACCCAAAGCTGAAAACAAGTCTGGGTTATGAAGAGGGATCAAGTAGTGATCAACCAAGCAAAAAAGAACCCATCAAGTTTGTCAAATCTACCATCTATGACAACAACAAACCTGCAGAAACAAAAGAAGATAATCATCTTCCTTGGAGGAGTAATGAAAGAGGTACCAGAACTAAAACTATGGATCAAATAAATAATGTACTCTCTGTTCAAAGAAATCATCAACATAGAATAAATCGACCTTCTCAAAGAAGACAACCATTTTCCAGGTACCAACATTTTTTCTATGGTTATTGTTTCTTTTGTTCTCACTTTGGTCATAAAGCTGTAAACTGTTCTTTAAAATTAAATTATGAGAAATCAAGAAATTCAAGGTATATATATCTGCCACAACAAAGAATGAGACAGCCATGTAACAAACCACCACAGACTGCAAATCACTTGATGGATGGGAAAAGGACACAAGTTAAGCATAACAATCATTATGATCCTTTATTCGACGAACCAGAATGTTACCTCTGTCATAACTATGGACATAAATCTGTTGACTGTCGCTTAAGGAACTATGAACCATATTTGAATTCCCCTGTTGAAAATGTCAAGGTTTGGAAGAAGAAAGAAAGTGACAAGTGTGGATTAGTGTTGTCATCTCAAAGACAAACAAACCCTTGGTATATAGACAGTGGATGCTCCAAACATATGACGAGAGACAAAGGTAAGTTTCTATCTCTAAGTGAAAGCAAATAAGGAAACGTAACCTTTGGAAATGATGCTCCAGGTAAAATAAAGGGTAAAGGGATGGTGAGTTTAAGTAATGGAAAAGGAAAATCCCAAGATGTTCTACTTGTAGATGGTCTGAAACATAATCTTCTCAGTGTAAGTCAAATGTGTGAAAGAGGATATGAAGTGGTGTTCACGTCCAAGGACTACAAGATAAATTCTGTAAACTCGGGACAAGTGGTGGCCAAAGGCATAAGGATAGAAAATAATGTATATGTGCTGAAAGAAGATAGAGAAGAGTGTCATCTAAGAAAACATGATGAAAGTTGGTTATGGCATAGGAGACTTGGACATCTAAAATTTGACCACTTAATCAAGCTCAAAAATCTTGAGGCAGTAAAAGATCTTCCGAGAATATCAAAGATCCAAGATTCTATGTGTAAACCCTGCCAAGTAGGAAAGCTAACCAGGACACAGTTTAAGTCCAAGAGATCTACATCAATAGAGAAACCACTCCAACTAGTTCATATGGATTTATGTGGACCATCAAGATAGGAAGGCACGGGGAAAGAAAACTACTTCATGCTGATTATTGATGATTACTCCATAATTACTTGGGTTGCCTTTCTCAAGGAAAAAGCTGAAGCATTTGAGAAGTTTAAAATATTTAAGGCTTTAATTGAGAATCAAACAAGCAAGAGGTTAAAGGCAGTAAGATCAAACAAAGGAGGAGAATTTATGTCAAGTGATTTCAAGGAATTTTGTGATAAACATGGGATCAAGAGAGAATACACAATCCCAGGAATTCCACAACAAAATGGAGTAGTTGAGAGGCAAAACAAAACAGTGCAGCAAATGGCCAGGTCAATGATGAATGAGAAGAACATTGGTCAAACCTACTGGGTAGAATCAATACACACAACAGTCCATGTTCTTAACAAAGCCCACCTCAGACCACAAAGTGACAAGACACCTTATGAATTGTGGTATGGGCGACTTGTTTCAATCAAACACTTCAAAGTCTTTGGGAGTAAATGTTACATAAATAATAATGATGAGAACCTTGGCAAATATGATGACAGGGCTGATGAAGGTATCTTCTTAGGGTATGCTACAAACAGTGAAGGATACAGATGCTATAATAAGAGGCTGCATAAAATGGTTGACTGTATTGACATAAAAGTTGATGAAGGAATCCTAGCAAGAGAGGTGTACAATAATGAGTCTTCTACAAAGGACACAACTAAAGCTGAAGATGAACAGGTCCGAGAACTAGAAAATGAAGACTTTGAATCAGATGAAGACACAGATAGTCAGATAGACTCAAATCAGCAGACAACTTCAAATTCCTCCTCTAGAATCACTCAAAAGAATCATATTGCAAGTCAGATAATTGGTGAAAAAGACAAAGGTGTACAAAGTAGGAGAAAGATAATCAAAAACACTGAACAATCACATATAGATTTCATATCCATGCTGGAACCCAAGAATTTTAATGAAGCTAGCAAATGTGACCATTGGGTTAAAGCAATGAATGATGAACTTGATCAGATTGAGAAAAACAATATGTGGGAGATGGTTCATAGACCTGAAGGTAAAAATATCATTGGTTCCAAATGGATCTTTAAGAATAAGTTGAATGAGCAGGGACAAGTTGTCAGGAACAAAGCAATATTGGTCTATAAAGGCTATGCTCAAATAGAAGGACTGGATTTTGATGAAACTTTTGAACCCATAGCAAGATTAGAAGCTATCAGAATATTTCTTGCCTATGCTTGTCATAAAAGGTTTAAAGTATATCAAATGGATGTCAAGTCATCTTTTCTAAATGGAGATTTAAATGAAGAAGTATATATGGAACAACCAGAGGGTTTCAAGCTATTTGATAACCCTGACTTAGTATGCAAGCTGAAGAAAGCTTTATATGGGTTAAAACAAGCCCCTCGTGCTTGGTATCATAGAATGGATACGTATCTCAAAGACAAAGGGTTCAAGAGAGGAACAGTTGACAACAATCTATATATCAAAACAAAGGATAATGATTTGCTCTTCGTGTTGGTCTATGTAGATGACATCATCTTCAGATGTAATAAGGATTCATTGGTACAATGGTTTGCTTCTACCATGAAGTCTGAGTTTGAAATGTCTATGATAGGTGAACTGTCATTTTTTCTTGGTCTGCAAATTACTCAGAGGTCTGAAGGGATGTTCATTTCTCAAGAAAAATATCTAAGAGAAATGTTGAAAATGTTTCAAATGGAATATTCTAAACCTGTGGGCACACCTATGGTTACTGGATGCAAATTAAGCAAGGATGATGAATCAACTTATGTTGATCAAAGTTCATATAGGTCAATGATAGACAACCTTCTATACATCACAACATCTCGCCCAGACATAATGCATGTTGTTGGAATGGTAGGAAGATATTAGTGTGCACCTAAACAGAGTCATTTTCTAGCTGTCAAAAGGATATTTAGATATTTGAAAGAAACAATGAAATATGGCCTATGGTATCCTAAGAATCAGATTTTTCAATTATCAGTCTACTCAGATGCTGATTGGGCTAACTGCATGGATGAAAGGAAAAGCACGAGTTTAGGTGTATTATTCTTAGGAGATTCTCTAGTAGCATGGTTGAGTAAAAAGAAAGGTTCCATTTCTTTATCAACTACAGAGGCATAGTACATTGTTGCTGCTACCTGTTTCACTCAGGTATTATGGATGATTCAGACACTTACAGACTTGGAGGTAAAATATGCTGCACCGATCCCAATTCACTGTGATAAACTAATGCCATGAGTGTGTCCAAGAATCCTTTATTCCACTCCAAGACCAAGCATATTCCCATAAAATACCATTTTCTGAGAGAGCAGGTCACCAATCAGATTGTTCAAGTCCATTACATTCCAACCACAGAACAAATTGCATACATCTTTACTAAACCCTTAGCCAAGACACCATTTGAATATCTCCGATAGAAGCTGGGTGTCATCCCATCTCACACCTAAGAGAGTCCATCTTGTTAGGGGGAGTTTGTATTGATTGAATATCTGATACCTCCAAAAAATACTGCAATAGCTCAGGGGGAGTGTGTTTTCTTTGAAATTGATGTCAAAGGGGGAGAAAAGAACAGGTTTGGGTGCCTTTGTTGGGTTCAATGCCAAAGGGGGAGATTTTTGGCATGTTTTATAGGCAGCGTATGCTTTTAATTGATGGAAAGTACAACATCGATGATTTCTTAAGTACAGGTATAATTTGCTAGGTGGGAACCAGAAGTATTTTGGGGAGATGTAGCAGAGAAAGCTCGTGAAGACTAGAAGACATAGTGCAGAGGTGCACATAGAGTGCAAGAGTGTGCTTGTTCATTTGATGGCAAACAAGCAGGAAAGGAAGATCGTGTGCTTTTTCATAGATCGTGACTTGGAGAGTTGAGATGCCTCACAATAGGAATTCACGACATGCGAAATCGTGAAATGTTGAAATTGCGACATGGAGTTTCGGAGATCGCGACTTGGAGAGTCGAGATGCCTCGCAACAGAAATTCGTGACATGTGAAATCCTGAAATGCCGAAATGAGAAAACACCTTTTGGTGTAGGCTGTGGTCATCATTAGGGGTCATGTGAGAGGGAGGAGCTAGAACCAAGTTAATCTCCTTTTCGGTGATCGTAACATGAAGAGTCAAGACTCTTCACCACAGGAATGCCGAAATGCGGAAATGTCAAAATGCCAAATGGAAAAATCAAAGTGAGACCCTATGCTTGTAATCCAACGGTGTTGGATACTTGGAAATATGATCGAAGGGCTACTGTTTCTCTTCACAGTTAATCAATCAGTTACGATTCAGTTAGCATAACTGAATCACGACTCTTGAACAGTTGGCGATTCAGTTGCTGATGCATTTTCTTGGAGGTTCATAGTGTAACTACAGGAAACGACTAATGGTTTTTTCCAGAGGACTGGAAGAGACTTCAGGGTGATCGCCAACAAATATGAAGAGTCTCAAGGCATCTTCGAGTGGCATGAAGACTGTTCATAGAGGCTATTGACATATGTAAGACCGTTGGAGCCTGGAACCGCAACAAAGGGAGTGAGCTCTACTGTGACAGAGAAGACGAAGAGTCTCGACTGCTGGAGAGGCTAAGGAATCTCGGCATAACACTCAGTTATGTGGACACATGGGTTTAACAACCAGAGAAGCTGAAGAGTTGCAATGATGATTAGGCAGAGCACTCGACATGGGGAGAGCATGCAGAAGCATTGTGAATAAATGATGCAGATAATGTACACAGAGAATAAAAGTGCAGAACAAAGAAGAGATTGGTGTGTTTAGAGTGATTGAGGCGTGCAGAAGGAGGCAGTGTGTAGCAACTGAAATGCACAGAAGAGGAATGGTGCATTGAATGGACATGGTGCACAGAGCATAAAAAGTAGAATAACATAAAGTGCAAGGGATGTGTGCAGGAAGACAGTGAGGTAGATAGAGCAGGGCAATGTAGCAGAATAATGATGAAACTGGTAAGCCATTGTTGAACATTATATCACTGTAATAAGTTTTAGTAGAAAAAATTGATATTCCAGGGTGGTTGGGAGGTGCTAGGGAGGACTATTTTCCTCAGAGGTTCAAGTGGGTGCTTGAACATGGGGAGTTGTAGCTTCCATCTGGTTGCAACCAGAAAAACCAGGGTGGTAGGGTGGTGCAAGGGAGAACTATTGTTCTCTGTTTTACAGGTTGGTTCCTGTGTGACTGGAAGTTGGTGCTTCCATCCAGTTGGTGTTGGAACACTTAGGGAGTTGTTGCTTCCTTCTAGTGGGTGCTAGAGAAACCAAGGAGTTGTTTCTTCCTTCAAGTGGGTGCTAGAGAAACAGAGGGTGTTGGTGCTTCCTTCTAGTTGGTGCTAGAGAAAATAGAGAGTTGGTTCTCTCAGCAAGTTGCAGCTTGCAAAACAGAGGTTGTAGACTCACAATGAGTTGGAGCTCATATGTATGATAATATACAGAATGTAAAGATTACTTATCATACCAAGAAGAAGAGGTTTTTACCCTTTATGGGTTTCCTTAGGAAATATCTGTCTCTGTATATTTCATATGTGTGAATGATGTCGAATGATCTATTGCTTACCTCCCTGCATTATTGTGATTGTCATTAAGTGCTCTGCAAAGAGTTTAAAATAAGCATAATTGTTTAAGCACAGTAACAATTGTTCGTGCTCGAATCGTCGCCTGGTGAGCAAGAATGGGAGCACTAGCATGCCCTGTTGGGCTCAGCAGGGCAGAACAGGTTTGCTGTGAATCAAAATGGGTTAACATAGAATAGAAAACTAAACGAAATAAAATCTACCTAAGAACTGAAAAGAAAATAACATTACAACCATAAACAAAACTTCAAATTTGAGACAAAGGAGTTCCCAATGGTTTTAAGACATGATATATTAACAAAAAACCAAAGCACACGCTGTAGAAAGGGACAATGGTTCCTCTTCCCTCCAGCGGAAGGTCCTTCAGGAATCCTCAACTGAATTCTTTCCTTACACAATGAACAGGACAGAAATGGATGGTGAGAGAACTCGGTATTACACAG
>ML840738.1:41657-54713 GCA_009831015.1 Picea engelmannii | reverse complement strand
CTTTATTTTCTTTCCATGTATTTTTATGCTTTTATTCTTGAATTTTGGAAGTCTTCATGGGATTCTTTGGTAGTCTACAATCACTAGCTTTGTGACCATAATTGTTTCCTTTGTAGCATTCAACATTGTAATCTTGTAATGGAGATAATGAATTATAGTTTATATTCCATTCATTATTATTATTATTGCTATTATTATAACCATATTTTTGAACACTTTTATTATTGTTCTTTCCATAAGCTCTACAATGTAAATATTTATGCCCAAAATTATTGCAAGAGAAGAAACAACAAAGAAAGAGATGGTGATACCTTTTTGGGGGAGTTCTTCTTGTAATTGTATTCCTTCTATATTCATTTTATTTTCAAAGGAGAGCAAATTTATGTTGATTAGAATCAATCTTTATTTTGCTTCCTTTCATTTTGAAACAACTCTGAAGGGCGGCTGCATAACTTCTTGGATTTTTATCGGCTTCTTGAGATGTAGAGTTTGATACTTTGTTAGATCTGTTTTTATCATAACCCAGTCTTGTCTTATTGCTTGATGATCTTTGAATGTTAAGAATAGCATCCAATATTTTTGAACTTTTTTTAAATCTTGATTGGTTGTTTCCTTTCTCAAGTTCCCCTTTTAGAAAAACAATTTCAGCGTTTAGTTTTTCACAGTGTTGTTGTTTTTCATTGAGTTGTTTACTTATGAACTCTTCAATTATTTTATCTTCTTGGAGTTGATTCTTCAAATTATTGATGATTTTTTATGATTACTTGATGGTTTTTTAAACTTCATTTTCTCTTGATTTTTTTTTCTTCTTCATATTCTAATAATTGTTCTCTTAATGATTTATTCTTCCCTTTATATTTTCTCAATTCTTCGAGAGAACTAATAAGTTATTCAAGGTATAATTCTCCTTCAACTTCATAGTTTCCTTCATTTCCAATAGTATTATAATTAGAATTATTTTGAGTTTCTACGCGCATAAATAAAAGTCATGTCTCATAATCTTCACTCATGTTATATGAACTACTATCTTCTTTGGAGTAAAAGTTTTTCTTTTTCTTGTAGAATTTATTCTTATTTCTAGTTTTTCTCTTTTTAATTTATTTATGGCTATAAGTTTCTTCATCATCAATGTCTTCCTGCTTGGGATAGGGACATTTGAAGGAAAATTTCCCAATTTTTCCACAGTTGAAACATTTGAGAGGTAGCTTCCCTTTGTATTTCCCAGACCCTTTCTTGAGTTTCCTTATAAAGTTAGCCTCTTTGTCTTCTAATATGTCTGAGTGATTTTCATTTGGCACATGATCATGGTTCTTTGTTTTTTTTGATGCTTTAAGGGTTATTTCCCCTTTTGATGCCTTTATCGCCATGTTCTCATTTCATAGGCTATAAGAATCTCATGAATTTCATCCATTGTAAGTTTTTCAAGGTATTCTTGATCTTCCAAGGTAGATACCTTGGCATCATATCTCATTGTTATTTATCTCAATACCCTTTGGACAATATTTTTTTCTTTTAACTCTTCTCCCAGTGCTCTGATTGAATTGACAATTTCATCCACACTTTGAAGATATTATGCAATGTTTTCTTCCTCTTTCATCTTCAAACTCTCAAACTATCCTCTGTATGTTTGAATTTTTCCTTTTTTAAATTTTCCATCTCCTTCATAGATGATTTTAATTTTGTCCCAAATTTATTTTGTTGATTTACAATGCATCACTTTTACAAATATAGATATTGCTAACCCACCCAGAATTGCATTAATAACCCTTGAATTATCATTGCAGAGTTTCTTTGCATCAACGTATAAAGGTGCAGTAGTTGGTGCAATGTAACCATTTACCACATATAACCAAACATCACAACGAAGGTCCATCAGACAACTTTTCATCCCTATGCTCCAAAATGCATAATCATTTACTTTGAAAAATGGTGCTCTGTTAGAGGACATTCCTTCTTGTTGATCCATTGTGATTTCTCAAAATATCCCTTCAAGTGATTATATTGTGGTGAAGGAACCAACTATGATACCAATTGTTGAAATTTTGTTCAATACTGAGAGGGGGGTGAATTAGTATTGTTTATTTTTCCCAATTTTTCCCAATTCTTTAATTATTAAAATTATTAACAATAACAATTTATCAACAAGAATGTATAATATACATAATTTGAATGTAACAATAATAATAATAAAATATTTCTTTTACAAGCTACAACTTGTAGGAGACACCAATATCCCTTGTTTTGAGCACCAACTCAAGGAGACTCCAATCCCTTGTTATCAAGCACCAACTTGACGAAGCTACAACTACCTCTAGATCGGGATCCAACCTATAGAGGAATCCAATCTTTTGTTTTCAAGGAAAAACTTGAGGAACTTGCAACTCCTTTTTGTTCAAGATCCAATCTATAGATGAGTGTAATCCTCCCTTTCTCCTCCGTTCCACCCTTACTTCATGTGTATGTTTCATGTGTCAAATTCTTCCTTGGACTCTACCTCTATTTTTATCTTCCAAATTAGCTCAAAGAGACACTTTCCTTTAACCATGATTTTCTATTTATATAGTCTTCCAACAGGTATGTGAAACTTAAACATTGTGTCTCTTTGTATGAACCAATTTACGTCTTCATTTAATTTAACAATAAATCTGATACATCTGTTTGTAATTAAAAGTTGTATTTAACTAAAAATATTTCAAATCCCTTGTAAGTTGTTCAACATGTATCTCGTCATGTGCCAAAATCCTTGTAGCAGCAATGGAATGGCTAGGTAATTTGATTCGAGAGGTTCTGTCTTTCAACTTTTAGATTAAACTTCTAACGGATCTAAGATCCTTTGTATTGGTAGGTACTGTGTATATGGAGTGGCTTGCTACAAAATATTGGTGGAACTTTTCAGTAGGTCTATTCATCTTTGTCAAATCTCGTGGCCCCTTTTCCCATAGGAATAAACACTATGACTAAGAGATTAGAACAAACAAGGCACAAGGCCTTTTATAAACACTAGCTCAAAGAAACTTCTTTAATTCACCAAGTGACCACTCCCTATAACCAAGAGTTATCTCGGTTATCACTTTACCTCATCGTGACTTCATATTTACCATATGACCTTAAAATGTGACCGAGAGTGAGTGAAAACAATGCTTACCTGGAAGACAATAAAATCAATTGTTCAGACTTGATCAAGTGTTGAATGGATGGTCAAGGCTTATCTAGGCACCAATCAAATCGAGGGTTCAGATTTAATCAATCGTTGAGTGGACGGTCCACATGAATTTCACATTTGAAAAATGGACTCGAATTATTCCCAAGACAAATTGTGATGAAGCTTGACGCTAACACATGGATAGTTAAATTTAGCATAATATACTTTCGTTTGTACCCTCTCTCATTAGCTTTCGTGCATGTTCAAACATAGAAATGAATTTGAGTCATCTGATCTGCTTACACTCAATCATCGTTGTCCAATTCAAACACCACTATAGACTCTAATATTAGTATATCATTGTCAATCACTTCTATTAGTTGGCTTGTAATTCGAGGAGAATGAATTTTTATAGTCTCAATTATCCCAGTAATAAGGTTGTGGACAGTCCCACATTTTACCTTATGAAATACCTTGAATTTAAATCCATAACTTCCTTAGGAAAGTCTTGGCCCGAGAGACCAATGAAGAATTTGATTATTCCTTGATTAGTGATGAAGTCTTTTCCAAAATGGGTTTAGATGGCCTCCTTTTGCATGCGATTATGATGATGCACATAATGTGCCAAGGAAGGTTCAAGTATGACTACCATTGATAGAGAGGAAGCACAACAAGCTTGGTGATTCTATCCCTCTTTATATGATCAATTTATTTTTTTGTGAATGGATGTTAGTAACATATTTCAACATAAAATCCTATTGGGACATTATGAATACATGGACATTAATCAAGCTTACACATGTGTTTAACCAAGTTATGGTTCTAGGGAGAAGATAACAACTTCTCAATAAGATTTAGATAATGCATGGGCTTTTCATAATAGTAATACCATATTAATCATTGATAATGATGACCATATTGACCCTATTTGACATCAATGCCAAATCCATAACACCATGTCCAACATTCTCCCACTTTTTACATCAATGACAACACCATAACACCATTTCCAACACCTTCCTCTCGAGAATATATTGCGATAACACAACTTCATAATTGATAGATCCCAAAAAACTCTTTGATGACACTATGGTACAATATCCTTCCTAAATGGAAATTCTCCCACACCAATACGATGCCATGAACTAGTGAAGGTGGGCTCTAAAAATATTTCGGTGAAGATATTTGCAAAATGATCGATTGAAGGAACAAATATATGCATAATATGTTCTAGATAACAAAGATGACATATATAATGACATTCATGTTGGAGAAATTGTTATTTTCGACACACCAGTTCAGTGAGAGTTAACTGACTAGTTCTATTTTAGACTTTCTAATTTTAGACCATCACTATTATGCATGCATTCCTCAGAAAATCTCACTGCAACTCACTTCTTCTTCTCTTTTCTTAATTATAGGATGTCATTTCCTATATGAGTGAATATCACTCACTCATTGAACAAATCATAATATACATTGATTCTCATTCTTCATATTGTATCTCTCTTCCTTTTCTGGATAAGCTTTGTTTGTGTATGATTTAGTTAGGTATCCTATGCAGGTTTCCATGAAACACTGACATGGTATTAGAGCTGAGCTGCTTGGAGAAACCCAGACAAGCCAGAGAAGAGAAAAAGAGGATTTAATTATTGAGTAAGCCTAGTTTCCACCAGAGTTGTAGCCTATCCTTATTGAAAGGTGTGACAATTGGAATAGACATAGTCTATCCATTGTTAGGGTGCGGTGGAAAATCAATGCAGTCTATCCATTACTAGGGTACAACAATCGCAATCAAACGTAAGAAAACAAAAATTCAAGAATCAACACAGCTTCTACACATCCAAGGTGCGACATTGTTGCACTGTATTCTTCACCAGGGTGTGACGTTTAGTTTTCCAAAATCGACACAACCTATCCCTTTCTAGGTTGAGACATAGTCACACTGTATCCTTCACTAGGGTGCGACGTTCTCTCAGTCTACCCATTGTCAGGGTGAGACACTCTAGAAAATTGGTTTTCTGCAGTAAAATAGCCATATCTTGAAATCCATGAACTAGGTCGAGATGAAATTTTGAACAGAGACATATGACATAGGGATGCTCATGCTCACCAAAAATATCCCAAACCCACATTGTATTTTATGAGATATAGTTGTTTTATCATATCTATAACTGTCATAGAATCGTGAGTCATATCTCGGAATCCACAATCTAGGTTTTCATGATCTTTTCAGAATCAATAGCAGGGATGGAGACAATGAAACTTCTTCAATCAAGTCTGGTGATAATACTCACACCATACAACTATTTTGAATGGAATTTGAAGGCTGCATTCCAAATCAAAAGAAAAGGACTGTATAATTTGACGATGGCAACAGAAACATAACCTACATCAACACTTGAGAAGACCAGATGGGAGAACCATAAGGATGAGGCCACAAGACTACTTCTTGAGTTAATATCCATTGATTTATGGTTTCATGTTGTCACATGAAAGAATCCAAATGATATCTAGACCACCTTGGAAGGAATTTTTGAAAAGCCGGATGAGATGCAAGGTCATATGCTTGAGGTAGAGTTGAATACCTTAGACCCTAAAAGTTTTGATAATATATAGGATTTATTTACTAAATTTAAATATTTGATATTGAGCTTGGGTGAATGTGGTATTGACAATTATACACAATAGAAACAACTTATTCTAACAATCTTGGCCAAGAAAGGACCAAAATATGTTGTATATTTCCCCAATTTCCATTCTGGCAGATGTCTTTTGGGAGAAAATTGGAAAATGCCTACGATGGCTCATTTCATTGAATCTCTCACACAAGAGAAGGAAAAAATCATACATATGGGCCTCATGAAAGATCCCAAATAAAATCCACTCACCATGCATGATGGAAAAGGGTCATCCAATCAGAAATCGAAGCAGAAACGAAAGGAGCTATTGCATCCAGAGTCAAAGAAGGAGGGATATTCCAAACCATACAAGGATTCTTTAGGTTCCAAAGATTCTTCAAATTCCAAAGGGAAGAAGAATAAGGGAAAGAAATGCACATATTGTGATAAACCGAATCATGAAGAATCCACGTGCATGAAGGAAACAAATCGATCTAATGACACAGGTACTTCAAAAGAATAACCTTGGAGACTTCATTCCTGAAGGATCCAAGAAGAAGAAGAAAGAATATCATGCTCCTAAGAAAGGTAACCATCATGCTCTGGTTGTGATTAATTCCTCATCTAATTCACTGATTATAGATTCTAGTTCATCACATCATATGGAATCTAAAGAGGAAATTTTCACTTCTTTGATTTCATGCTCTGGACGTCCTATTCTCATGGGGGATGATACTCCAATAGCAGTTGCAGGAGAGGGAAGAGTGGAACTCCCTAATGGAAGTTTTGAGAATGTTTTACATGTTCCAAAGCTTTCTATAAATATTATCTCAGTTTATCAGATCACTCAAACAAGTAAAAGGGTTGAATTTACATCAGATTCAGTTATTGTACTTGGCATGCATGGAAATTCCATTATTGAAGTTGGTAAGGTAGATCACAAATCACGGTTGTTTAAGTTCACTAAGTTTACTGACTATGACTCCTCTTTGCTACTTACACATGCTAATTATAGTAGTAGAGTATGGCATGAGATATTAGGTCATTTAAACTTTAGGTACATGAAGTGACTTTCCAAGCAAGGAATGGTCAAAGGCTTTCCAGACATTCACTTTTCTAAAGGGTTTTGTGAAGGATGCATTCTTTGCAAGCATCCTGAAGAGAAGTTTGAAAAGGGGAAGGCAAGGAGAGCCTCCTCTTCCTTGGATCTTGTTCACAGTGATATCATGGGTCCATTTCCACATCCATCCATCAACAAAGAAAGGTATTTTATTACATTTATTGATGATTACTCACACTAGACTTGGGTTTATTTTCTCAGTTAAAAGTATGAATTTTTTGAGCATCTCAAGGAAGTCAAAGCTCTAGTAGAGACACAAACTGGGAAGAAAATAAATATCCTTCATACAAATAATGCGGGGGAGTATATCAACAAATATGTTCATAATATTTGTCATGAAGCTAGCATCTAGTTGCAGAACACAGTTCCATACACTCCATAGAAGAATGTAGTTGTTGAAAGGAAGAACATGTCTCTCAAGGAGATGACCAGTTGCATGTTGCATGCAAGATCACTTCCTTCCAATATTTGGGCTAAGGCACTTTACTTTGATGCTTACATATATAACAGGGAACCTCATAGATATATTGAGGATAGGACACCTTTTGAGGCTTGGAATGGTGACAAACCAGATGTCACACACTTCTGCATCTTTCAATCTAGAGCATGGGCCCATATTCCTTCTGAAAATAGGAAATCCTTAGATCCATAGAGAACACCTTGCATCTTTGTGGGATATCCAGATGATGTGAATGGGTACATATTGATTCATCCCTCTACATATCAGCTCATCATTGAGAACAATGTTCAGTTTGAGGAGAGTCCTTTGCATGCTCCTCTAGTGCAACATGCAGAGACTCATGTGCTCCCATCAGTTCCATATATCAGAGATGATAATTCCACACACTCAAATGCTACATATTTAGACATAAATTCAGAAGATTTTATACATGCAGATGAACAGGTAGTACAACCAAATGAGGATCTAGCATCGGAGCTTCAACAAATTCCCAAGTGGGCACAATCCACACTTCATACAATAGGAAACCTTGCAGGGGATCCATTGGTTTCGAGGACGACTCGATCTCAACATGTGGATCCTTCTCATGTGATTTCAGCTTCTGAACCAATGATTCCCATGCATTTCTATATGGTTCAATCTTCTGATCCACATACCTACAATGAGGTTGTTGGAAATCCACTATGGGAAGCATCCATGCAGGAGGAGAATGAATCTCTCCTAGAGAATCAGACTTTGGATCTGGTTCCACTTACACCAGGGAGGAAACTTATGAGATGAAAATGGGTCTATAGGACCAAAATAGTAGCAAATGGTCAGGTGAGCAGGTACAAGGCCAGATTAGTTGCAAAAGGATTTCAGTGGATTTATGGGATATATTATGATGAGACCTTTTATCTTGTATAAAATATGGACTCCATTTGCTTGGCTCTACCCATTGCAGCAACCAAAGGATGGGAAGTTCACCTGATGGATGTGAATAATTTTTTTCTTCATGGTGACCTTTCAGAGGATATCTACATGGAGCAGCCACATGGGTTCATTTAGAACTCATCTTTAGTATGCAAACTGAAGAAGTCTCTCTATGGCCTCAAGAATGCACCTAGAGCATGGTATGAAAATATGGATTATTACTTGATTTCACATGATTTTGTTAGATGTAAATCCGATTCCAATGTTTACATGCTAAGGAATACTAACTTTGTGATGATTTTATTACTCTATGTTGATGATATTTTGATCACCGGTAGCTCTGCTTCAGCCATTTCTTTGGTCAAAGATATTTTACATGACAGGTTCTCTATGATGGACATAGGTCCACTACACTTCTTTCTTAGTCTTGAGATTAGTTAGGATGCTTCCAACATAAAAATTTATAAGGCTAAGTATGTCAGGGATATTTTGGATAGATTCCACATGACAGAATGTAAGTTTGCACCTACACCCTTCTTATTTGGGATCGGACTTGAGGATGGTGGGGATACACCATTAGTGAACAACACTTTGTATCGATAGTTGGTAGGGAGTCTTTTGTATCTCACCCACACCCGTCCATATATCTCATATGTTGTAGGAGAAGTTTCCAGATACATGCAGGAACCCCATGATATGCACTGGAAGGCTTCCAATCACATCCTCAGATATGTTTAGGGCACCATGAGTTCTGGGATTCACTATGTAGTTGGTTGTGCATTAGATCTAATAGGCTTCATAGATTCAGATTGGGTTGGTGATAGCACAGATCACAATTCCACATCTGGATACACTCTTAGTTTGGGGTCAGGCCCAATTTGTTGGTCAAGTAAGAATAAATAAACCATTTCTTTATCTTTCACAGAGGTCGAGTACAGAGGAGTATTCAACTATGTCATTCAGACACTTTGGATTCAGCACTTCCTTACCAAGCTTGGTATCCAGTTTCACTGTCCGACTATCATATGGTGTGAAAAACAGAGTACACTGAAATTTTGGAGAGATCCAATACAACGATAGAGAACCAAACACAATGCGGTCCACATGCATTTCATCAGAGATTTAGTACATGACAGGATCATTGATTTGCAATTTTATCCTTCCTCTGAATAGACTGCCAACATATTCACCAAAACCTTCACTAGGCTAAAGTTTCAAACTTTATGGGATCATCTTGGAGTGAAGAACACAGTTTGCTAGCAACAACTGCCATTTTCTTCTTTTGATGCAATGTCTTTTGAGTGGGGGTTTTGTTCCCACATGGTTTTCCCTCTTTCCTCATTTTTATTCAGTGTTCATTAGTTGCATTGTACATGAGTACCTAATATGGCCTAGTAGTTGGGACTCATTTTTTACTCCATAGTGATGTTAAAGGGGGGTGTTGGAGAAATTTCTATTTTCGGCACAATAGTTCGGTGGGAGTTAACTGACTAGTTCTATTTTAGACCATCACATTATGCATGCATTCCTAAGAAAAGCTCATTGCAACTCATTGCATCTTCTCTTTTCTTAATTATAGGATGTCATTTCCTATATGAGTGAATATTACTCACTCATTGAACAGATCATATTATACATTGATTCTCATTCTTCATATTGTATCTCTCCTCCTTTTCTTGATAAGCTTTGTTTGTGTATGCTTTATCTAGGTCTCTTGTGCATGTTTCCATGAAACACTGACAATTCAAAGTAGAACATGTTTATATTTTTAATTATCCACATGATTAGGAATAAGGTTTATGGTACTTTGATTTTTATAATAGATAGGGGTGGTGTTGACTCATAAAATCGCCAACTAGACACCAACTTGCAAATGGTTGCAAAGCACAATTAAATTTTTTATCTATTTATCTATGATATATAAATATCTAACTATAGATGGGGCCTCCTATAAAGAAAGCAAGGTCATTTAATTTCACATATCCCCTTGGATTGAGTATCATATGTATGATAATGTGATTCAATGAGCACATATCATGATATATTTCATTTGCAGTATAGATATCAGTCTCACCTACAGTTTGCAGTGTTATCGTTTTCTTCTCTGATCTGATTATGAATGGTTCTGCTCATAAAAATTCAGTAAATATTTTATCCTACCTACATTCCATTCATAAATGATATGAGGATGTCACAACAAATTATGGAGCAACTCAAGGTTCTTTTTTTTACAGTTGATATCTCTCAGCAACACATTTTTCATGAGTCTGGTCTCTAGTTGGTTAAATGGCACATTTAAAAAAAGGGTTCATTGTGAAAATATTGTTCATAGTATATAGTTCATCGCATGAATGAAAAATTTGATACTATCCAAATACATCACATTCATATGGTAATTTTTTGTTTATATGGTTGAGGGCGGCACATTGAAGTTAAAAGGTATGAAGTTATGGAACATAGTGCATATGATATAAATCAATGATGATATTGCATGGCACTTACCATATTTTTTTATCTTGCTTCTATCATTCAAGATTGATTTGTATATACATGTTGCGTTATTTTATGGCTATGAATGTGGGACAGATTTTGGTAAATTCCAGTTGTCATTTGAATTAAGATTAATTTATGGTGTGGTGACATGGTTATGGGGCACGTGATAATTGGCATACCCGGCATGGTTATTGGGAATATGGTTGGTTGGTTGATATTAGTGGAAGTATGATTCAGATAAAGAATTAATGTGTTAGTAATTTTGGGAGAACATGAGGTCCCATGCATTCAATGCATGGGACACAAACATTTCGTTTAGTTTGTCACCCTTGAATGTTTTGGCATTTCATTTTGGTAATTTTGGTTTGGAGCTCTGGAACAACAGAGTTGTCCAAGATTTATATGTGTTTTTTGTTGGCACTGTAACTCATCTTTTTCAAAAGGAAAAAAAATTCTTAAGGAAGGTATGTAACCTTATCGTGTACCCATCAAATGCATATTTGCAGTAATAATTTGGAAAAAAAAAATTCTTGATATGTGAATGAGCATGTTGTTTGTTCATGGACTCATTTTTTTGTATACTTCCCTCTGACGATTTCATTAGTTCCATGTAAAACTAAAAACAGAGATATTGTAAAAACTCCTTTCTTCTCGATATGATTCAAGACTTAGCCTCCATGGTTTTACCTCTATGTATATTTCTCACTATAATTTATCGGTTATAGACTATTGTTGTGAACCACTTTCATTGGTTTTAGTTGACCATACATTCCAAAAGGTTTCTTTAAAAAAAATTCTTCGCATTCTATTTTTTGCAAACCCTACTACAAACACTTTTTATATGATATGGTGTGTCCTATGGTCGTATTACTTCATGGTCTTGTCTGATATACAGAAACCCATGTCTAAAGCATGAACGATCTGGGTTTTCTTTCTTTATCTGTTCAACACCTCTGCATTTCTTTCACAACATAAATACTACTTGTTGGCCAAGGTTAATTTTGTTGGATTACTGGGAGGGGGGGTGAATCAGTAATAGATCAATTTAATCATTTTTAACCATATAATCCAAGTGTTGTATCAATGAAGCATTATCATCCAATAAATGAAGAGTAAATAAGCAATGAACAAATGAACAAACATACACATACACAATACACCAGTGTTTTACGTGGAAACCCAAATCGGGAGAAAACCACAGAATTATTTTTCTTATATGTCTTGAAGAATTACATTTATTGGAAGCACCAACTTCCTTTGTTTTCCAGTTTCAACTGGAAGGAGGCTCCAACCCCCTAGTATCTCAGGCTACAACCTGAAGGAATATCCAACTCCCCAATTCTCTAGCTACAACCAGAAGGAGGCTACAACCCCCTATGTTCTCTGGCTACAACCGGAAGGTGGCTACAACCACCTGTCCTTGCCCCATCCTGCCACCCTGAAGTAGAAGTAGAATGATGGAACCACTGTCAACCTGTCACTGTGAGATATACCGTTGTAAACCTGTACCAATATATCTGAACCATGCACCAACCTATACCTCAACCTATAATCAACCTGTACCATAAACAAGTGCATCAACCATGCACCAACTTGTACCAAATAACCTATAATCAACCTGTACCATAAACAAGTGCATACAACCATGTACCAAGTATGTACCAATCATTTTTCAACTACTCATCAACTATGACTCATCAATATGTACCAACATCATCAACTATACACCTCATGTATGTGTCAACTCATTAACTACTTGTCTCAACCATGTACTCAACATGTACCTCAACCAAAAGCCCTCATCAATTTCATCATCCAAATATGATTTGTAGCTCTGTAATAGACCTGGATTATATCATCACATTCCTTCAAACCTTCCTTAACTTCAACAACAAGATACTAGCATTTTCATCAAACTTTTCTTTAGTCTCACATGCCTAGTTTTGGATTAGTCAACAACTCTAACTTGAAGTAATCATAAATTTGTACTTGTAATGTATAAATATATGAAAATGATACACAATGTTCTTCAGTGTGTTTTATTCAATTCCTCCAAGTTTCACTACTTGGAACCTCTCATAAAAGGAGTTATAGCAAAAATGGCATACCTTGCTGAATTCTGGCTTATTCTAGAGAGAGACCTTGTATAGCGTGCCCCACACAAAATGTAACGACCCCTTCGTTACGTCTACGAATAGCGAAGTACAATAGGAAAATTTTTCTTTTTCTTTTCTTTTTAAAAATAAGATATTAACAACATCACCTAATGCACTAAGGTGACACATGATCAAAATATAAACAACTCTAC
>ML840738.1:19774-41557 GCA_009831015.1 Picea engelmannii | reverse complement strand
CACATATAAATCTTGGACAACTCTGTTGTTCCAGAGCTCCAAACCAAAATTACCAAAATGAAATGCCAAAACATTCAAGGGTGACAAACTAAACGAAATGTTTGTGTCCCATGCATTGAATGCATGGGACCTCATGTTCTCCCAAAATTACTAACACATTAATTCTTTATCTGAATCATACTTCCACTAATATCAACCAACCAACCATATTCCCAATAACCATGCCGGGTATGCCAATTATCACGTGCCCCATAACCATGTCACCACACCATAAATTAATCTTAATTCAAATGACAACTGGAATTTACCAAAATCTGTCCCACATTCATAGCCATAAAATAACGCAACATGTATATACAAATCAATCTTGAATGATAGAAGCAAGATAAAAAAATATGGTAAGTGCCATGCAATATCATCATTGATTTATATCATATGCACTATGTTCCATAACTTCATACCTTTTAACTTCAATGTGCCGCCCTCAACCATATAAACAAAAAATTACCATATGAATGTGATGTATTTGGATAGTATCAAATTTTTCATTCATGCGATGAACTATATACTATGAACAATATTTTCACAATGAACCCTTTTTTTAAATGTGCCATTTAACCAACTAGAGACCAGACTCATGAAAAATGTGTTGCTGAGAGATATCAACTGTAAAAAAAAGAACCTTGAGTTGCTCCATAATTTGTTGTGACATCCTCATATCATTTATGAATGGAATGTAGGTAGGATAAAATATTTACTGAATTTTTATGAGCAGAACCATTCATAATCAGATCAGAGAAGAAAACGATAACACTGCAAACTGTAGGTGAGACTGATATCTATACTGCAAATGAAATATATCATGATATGTGCTCATTGAATCACATTATCATACATATGATACTCAATCCAAGGGGATATGTGAAATTAAATGACCTTGCTTTCTTTATAGGAGGCCCCATCTATAGTTAGATATTTATATATCATAGATAAATAGATAAAAAATTTAATTGTGCTTTGCAACCATTTGCAAGTTGGTGTCTAGTTGGCGATTTTATGAGTCAACACCACCCCTATCTATTATAAAAATCAAAGTACCATAAACCTTATTCCTAATCATGTGGATAATTAAAAATATAAACATGTTCTACTTTGAATTGTCAGTGTTTCATGGAAACATGCACAAGAGACCTAGATAAAGCATACACAAACAAAGCTTATCAAGAAAAGGAGGAGAGATACAATATGAAGAATGAGAATCAATGTATAATATGATCTGTTCAATGAGTGAGTAATATTCACTCATATAGGAAATGACATCCTATAATTAAGAAAAGAGAAGATGCAATGAGTTGCAATGAGCTTTTCTTAGGAATGCATGCATAATGTGATGGTCTAAAATAGAACTAGTCAGTTAACTCCCACCGAACTATTGTGCCGAAAATAGAAATTTCTCCAACACCCCCCTTTAACATCACTATGGAGTAAAAAATGAGTCCCAACTACTAGGCCATATTAGGTACTCATGTACAATGCAACTAATGAACACTGAATAAAAATGAGGAAAGAGGGAAAACCATGTGGGAACAAAACCCCCACTCAAAAGACATTGCATCAAAAGAAGAAAATGGCAGTTGTTGCTAGCAAACTGTGTTCTTCACTCCAAGATGATCCCATAAAGTTTGAAACTTTAGCCTAGTGAAGGTTTTGGTGAATATGTTGGCAGTCTATTCAGAGGAAGGATAAAATTGCAAATCAATGATCCTGTCATGTACTAAATCTCTGATGAAATGCATGTGGACCGCATTGTGTTTGGTTCTCTATCGTTGTATTGGATCTCTCCAAAATTTCAGTGTACTCTGTTTTTCACACCATATGATAGTCGGACAGTGAAACTGGATACCAAGCTTGGTAAGGAAGTGCTGAATCCAAAGTGTCTGAATGACATAGTTGAATACTCCTCTGTACTCGACCTCTGTGAAAGATAAAGAAATGGTTTATTTATTCTTACTTGACCAACAAATTGGGCCTGACCCCAAACTAAGAGTGTATCCAGATGTGGAATTGTGATCTGTGCTATCACCAACCCAATCTGAATCTATGAAGCCTATTAGATCTAATGCACAACCAACTACATAGTGAATCCCAGAACTCATGGTGCCCTAAACATATCTGAGGATGTGATTGGAAGCCTTCCAGTGCATATCATGGGGTTCCTGCATGTATCTGGAAACTTCTCCTACAACATATGAGATATATGGACGGGTGTGGGTGAGATACAAAAGACTCCCTACCAACTATCGATACAAAGTGTTGTTCACTAATGGTGTATCCCCACCATCCTCAAGTCCGATCCCAAATAAGAAGGGTGTAGGTGCAAACTTACATTCTGTCATGTGGAATCTATCCAAAATATCCCTGACATACTTAGCCTTATAAATTTTTATGTTGGAAGCATCCTAACTAATCTCAAGACTAAGAAAGAAGTGTAGTGGACCTATGTCCATCATAGAGAACCTGTCATGTAAAATATCTTTGACCAAAGAAATGGCTGAAGCAGAGCTACCGGTGATCAAAATATCATCAACATAGAGTAATAAAATCATCACAAAGTTAGTATTCCTTAGCATGTAAACATTGGAATCGGATTTACATCTAACAAAATCATGTGAAATCAAGTAATAATCCATATTTTCATACCATGCTCTAGGTGCATTCTTGAGGCCATAGAGAGACTTCTTCAGTTTGCATACTAAAGATGAGTTCTAAATGAACCCATGTGGCTGCTCCATGTAGATATCCTCTGAAAGGTCACCATGAAGAAAAAAATTATTCACATCCATCAGGTGAACTTCCCATCCTTTGGTTGCTGCAATGGGTAGAGCCAAGCAAATGGAGTCCATATTTTATACAAGATAAAAGGTCTCATCATAATATATCCCATAAATCCACTGAAATCCTTTTGCAACTAATCTGGCCTTGTACCTGCTCACCTGACCATTTGCTACTATTTTGGTCCTATAGACCCATTTTCATCTCATAAGTTTCCTCCCTGGTGTAAGTGGAACCAGATCCAAAGTCTGATTCTCTAGGAGAGATTCATTCTCCTCCTGCATGGATGCTTCCCATAGTGGATTTCCAACAACCTCATTGTAGGTATGTGGATCAGAAGATTGAACCATATAGAAATGCATGGGAATCATTGGTTCAGAAGCTGAAATCACATGAGAAGGATCCACATGTTGAGATCGAGTCGTCCTCGAAACCAATGGATCCCCTGCAAGGTTTCCTATTGTATGAAGTGTGGATTGTGCCCACTTGGGAATTTGTTGAAGCTCCGATGCTAGATCCTCATTTGGTTGTACTACCTGTTCATCTGCATGTATAAAATCTTCTGAATTTATGTCTAAATATGTAGCATTTGAGTGTGTGGAATTATCATCTCTGATATATGGAACTGATGGGAGCACATGAGTCTCTGCATGTTGCACTAGAGGAGCATGCAAAGGACTCTCCTCAAACTGAACATTGTTCTCAATGATGAGCTGATATGTAGAGGGATGAATCAATATGTACCCATTCACATCATCTGGATATCCCACAAAGATGCAAGGTGTTCTCTATGGATCTAAGGATTTCCTATTTTCAGAAGGAATATGGGCCCATGCTCTAGATTGAAAGATGCAGAAGTGTGTGACATCTGGTTTGTCACCATTCCAAGCCTCAAAAGGTGTCCTATCCTCAATATATCTATGAGGTTCCCTGTTATATATGTAAGCATCAAAGTAAAGTGCCTTAGCCCAAATATTGGAAGGAAGTGATCTTGCATGCAACATGCAACTGGTCATCTCCTTGAGAGACATGTTCTTCCTTTCAACAACTACATTCTTCTATGGAGTGTATGGAACTGTGTTCTGCAACTAGATGCTAGCTTCATGACAAATATTATGAACATATTTGTTGATATACTCCCCCGCATTATTTGTATGAAGGATATTTATTTTCTTCCCAGTTTGTGTCTCTACTAGAGCTTTGACTTCCTTGAGATGCTCAAAAAATTCATACTTTTAACTGAGAAAATAAACCCAAGTCTAGTGTGAGTAATCATCAATAAATGTAATAAAATACCTTTCTTTGTTGATGGATGGATGTGGAAATGGACCCATGATATCACTGTGAACAAGATCCAAGGAAGAGGAGGCTCTCCTTGCCTTCCCCTTTTCAAACTTCTCTTCAGGATGCTTGCAAAGAATGCATCCTTCACAAAACCCTTTAGAAAAGTGAATGTCTGGAAAGCCTTTGACCATTCCTTGCTTGGAAAGTCACTTCATGTACCTAAAGTTTAAATGACCTAATATCTCATGCCATACTCTACTACTATAATTAGCATGTGTAAGTAGCAAAGAGGAGTCATAGTCAGTAAACTTAGTGAACTTAAACAACCGTGATTTGTGATCTACCTTACCAACTTCAATAATGGAATTTCCATGCATGCCAAGTACAATAACTGAATCTGATGTAAATTCAACCCTTTTACTTGTTTGAGTGATCTGATAAACTGAGATAATATTTATAGAAAGCTTTGGAACATGTAAAACATTCTCAAAACTTCCATTAGGGAGTTCCACTCTTCCCTCTCCTGCAACTGCTATTGGAGTATCATCCCCCATGAGAATAGGACGTCCAGAGCATGAAATCAAAGAAGTGAAAATTTCCTCTTTAGATTCCATATGATGTGATGAACTAGAATCTATAATCAGTGAATTAGATGAGGAATTAATCACAACCAGAGCATGATGGTTACCTTTCTTAGGAGCATGATATTCTTTCTTCTTCTTCTTGGATCCTTCAGGAATGAAGTCTCCAAGGTTATTCTTTTGAAGTACCTGTGTCATTAGATCGATTTGTTTCCTTCATGCACGTGGATTCTTCATGATTCGGTTTATCACAATATGTGCATTTCTTTCCCTTATTCTTCTTCCCTTTGGAATTTGAAGAATCTTTGGAACCTAAAGAATCCTTGTATGGTTTGGAATATCCCTCCTTCTTTGACTCTGGATGCAATAGCTCCTTTCGTTTCTGCTTCGATTTCTGATTGGATGACCCTTTTCCATCATGCATGGTGAGTGGATTTTATTTGGGATCTTTCATGAGGCCCATATGTATGATTTTTTCCTTCTCTTGTGTGAGAGATTCAATGAAATGAGCCATCGTAGGCATTTTCCAATTTTCTCCCAAAAGACATCTGCCAGAATGGAAATTGGGGAAATATACAACATATTTTGGTCCTTTCTTGGCCAAGATTGTTAGAATAAGTTGTTTCTATTGTGTATAATTGTCAATACCACATTCACCCAAGCTCAATATCAAATATTTAAATTTAGTAAATAAATCCTATATATTATCAAAACTTTTAGGGTCTAAGGTATTCAACTCTACCTCAAGCATATGACCTTGCATCTCATCCGGCTTTTCAAAAATTCCTTCCAAGGTGGTCTAGATATCATTTGGATTCTTTCATGTGACAACATGAAACCATAAATCAATGGATATTAACTCAAGAAGTAGTCTTGTGGCCTCATCCTTATGGTTCTCCCATCTGGTCTTCTCAAGTGTTGATGTAGGTTATGTTTCTGTTGCCATCGTCAAATTATACAGTCCTTTTCTTTTGATTTGGAATGCAGCCTTCAAATTCCATTCAAAATAGTTGTATGGTGTGAGTATTATCACCAGACTTGATTGAAGAAGTTTCATTGTCTCCATCCCTGCTATTGATTCTGAAAAGATCATGAAAACCTAGATTGTGGATTCCGAGATATGACTCACGATTCTATGACAGTTATAGATATGATAAAACAACTATATCTCATAAAATACAATGTGGGTTTGGGATATTTTTGGTGAGCATGAGCATCCCTATGTCATATGTCTCTGTTCAAAATTTCATCTCGACCTAGTTCATGGATTTCAAGATATGGCTATTTTACTGCAGAAAACCAATTTTCTAGAGTGTCTCACCCTGACAATGGGTAGACTGAGAGAACGTCGCACCCTAGTGAAGGATACAGTGTGACTATGTCTCAACCTAGAAAGGGATAGGTTGTGTCGATTTTGGAAAACTAAACGTCACACCCTGGTGAAGAATACAGTGCAACAATGTCGCACCTTGGATGTGTAGAAGCTGTGTTGATTCTTGAATTTTTGTTTTCTTACGTTTGATTGCGATTGTTGTACCCTAGTAATGGATAGACTGCATTGATTTTCCACCGCACCCTAACAATGGATAGACTATGTCTATTCCAATTGTCACACCTTTCAATAAGGATAGGCTACAACTCTGGTGGAAACTAGGCTTACTCAATAATTAAATCCTCTTTTTCTCTTCTCTGGCTTGTCTGGGTTTCTCCAAGCAGCTCAGCTCTAATACCATGTCAGTGTTTCATGGAAACCTGCATAGGATACCTAACTAAATCATACACAAACAAAGCTTATCCAGAAAAGGAAGAGAGATACAATATGAAGAATGAGAATCAATGTATATTATGATTTGTTCAATGAGTGAGTGATATTCACTCATATAGGAAATGACATCCTATAATTAAGAAAAGAGAAGAAGAAGTGAGTTGCAGTGAGATTTTCTGAGGAATGCATGCATAATAGTGATGGTCTAAAATTAGAAAGTCTAAAATAGAACTAGTCAGTTAACTCTCACTGAACTGGTGTGTCGAAAATAACAATTTCTCCAACATGAATGTCATTATATATGTCATCTTTGTTATCTAGAACATATTATGCATATATTTGTTCCTTCAATCGATCATTTTGCAAATATCTTCACCGAAATATTTTTAGAGCCCACCTTCACTAGTTCATGGCATCGTATTGGTGTGGGAGAATTTCCATTTAGGAAGGATATTGTACCATAGTGTCATCAAAGAGTTTTTTGGGATCTATCAATTATGAAGTTGTGTTATCGCAATATATTCTCGAGAGGAAGGTGTTGGAAATGGTGTTATGGTGTTGTCATTGATGTAAAAAGTGGGAGAATGTTGGACATGGTGTTATGGATTTGGCATTGATGTCAAATAGGGTCAATATGGTCATCATTATCAATGATTAATATGGTATTACTATTATGAAAAGCCCATGCATTATCTAAATCTTATTGAGAAGTTGTTATCTTCTCCCTAGAACCATAACTTGGTTAAACACATGTGTAAGCTTGATTAATGTCCATGTATTCATAATGTCCCAATAGGATTTTATGTTGAAATATGTTACTAACATCCATTCACAAAAAAATAAATTGATCATATAAAGAGGGATAGAATCACCAAGCTTGTTGTGCTTCCTCTCTATCAATGGTAGTCATACTTGAACCTTCCTTGGCACATTATGTGCATCATCATAATCGCATGCAAAAGGAGGCCATCTAAACCCATTTTGGAAAAGACTTCATCACTAATCAAGGAATAATCAAATTCTTCATTGGTCTCTCGGGCCAAGACTTTCCTAAGGAAGTTATGGATTTAAATTCAAGGTATTTCATAAGGTAAAATGTGGGACTGTCCACAACCTTATTACTGGGATAATTGAGACTATAAAAATTCATTCTCCTCGAATTACAAGCCAACTAATAGAAGTGATTGACAATGATATACTAATATTAGAGTCTATAGTGGTGTTTGAATTGGACAACGATGATTGAGTGTAAGCAGATCAGATGACTCAAATTCATTTCTATGTTTGAACATGCACGAAAGCTAATGAGAGAGGGTACAAACGAAAGTATATTATGCTAAATTTAACTATCCATGTGTTAGCGTCAAGCTTCATCACAATTTGTCTTGGGAATAATTCGAGTCCATTTTTCAAATGTGAAATTCATGTGGACCGTCCACTCAACGATTGATTAAATCTGAACCCTCGATTTGATTGGTGCCTAGATAAGCCTTGACCATCCATTCAACACTTGATCAAGTCTGAACAATTGATTTTATTGTCTTCCAGGTAAGCATTGTTTTCACTCACTCTCGGTCACATTTTAAGGTCATATGGTAAATATGAAGTCACGATGAGGTAAAGTGATAACCGAGATAACTCTTGGTTATAGGGAGTGGTCACTTGGTGAATTAAAGAAGTTTCTTTGAGCTAGTGTTTATAAAAGGCCTTGTGCCTTGTTTGTTCTAATCTCTTAGTCATAGTGTTTATTCCTATGGGAAAAGGGGCCACGAGATTTGACAAAGATGAATAGACCTACTGAAAAGTTCCACCAATATTTTGTAGCAAGCCACTCCATATACACAGTACCTACCAATACAAAGGATCTTAGATCCGTTAGAAGTTTAATCTAAAAGTTGAAAGACAGAACCTCTCGAATCAAATTACCTAGCCATTCCATTGCTGCTACAAGGATTTTGGCACATGACGAGATACATGTTGAACAACTTACAAGGGATTTGAAATATTTTTAGTTAAATACAACTTTTAATTACAAACAGATGTATCAGATTTATTGTTAAATTAAATGAAGACGTAAATTGGTTCATACAAAGAGACACAATGTTTAAGTTTCACATACCTGTTGGAAGACTATATAAATAGAAAATCATGGTTAAAGGAAAGTGTCTCTTTGAGCTAATTTGGAAGATAAAAATAGAGGTAGAGTCCAAGGAAGAATTTGACACATGAAACATACACATGAAGTAAGGGTGGAACGGAGGAGAAAGGGAGGATTACACTCATCTATAGATTGGATCTTGAACAAAAAGGAGTTGCAAGTTCCTCAAGTTTTTCCTTGAAAACAAAAGATTGGATTCCTCTATAGGTTGGATCCCGATCTAGAGGTAGTTGTAGCTTCGTCAAGTTGGTGCTTGATAACAAGGGATTGGAGTCTCCTTGAGTTGGTGCTCAAAACAAGGGATATTGGTGTCTCCTACAAGTTGTAGCTTGTAAAAGAAATATTTTATTATTATTATTGTTACATTCAAATTATGTATATTATACATTCTTGTTGATAAATTGTTATTGTTAATAATTTTAATAATTAAAGAATTGGGAAAAATTGGGAAAAATAAACAATACTAATTCACCCCCCTCTCAGTATTGAACAAAATTTCAACAATTGGTATCATAGTTGGTTCCTTCACCACAATATAATCACTTGAAGGGATATTTTGAGAAATCACAATGGATCAACAAGAAGGAATGTCCTCTAACAGAGCACCATTTTTCAAAGTAAATGATTATGCATTTTGGAGCATAGGGATGAAAAGTTGTCTGATGGACCTTCGTTGTGATGTTTGGTTATATGTGGTAAATGGTTACATTGCACCAACTACTGCACCTTTATACGTTGATGCAAAGAAACTCTGCAATGATAATTCAAGGGTTATTAATGCAATTCTGGGTGGGTTAGCAATATCTATATTTGTAAAAGTGATGCATTGTAAATCAACAAAATAAATTTGGGACAAAATTAAAATCATCTATGAAGGAGATGGAAAATTTAAAAAAGGAAAAATTCAAACATACAGAGGATAGTTTGAGAGTTTGAAGATGAAAGAGGAAGAAAACATTGCATAATATCTTCAAAGTGTGGATGAAATTGTCAATTCAATCAGAGCACTGGGAGAAGAGTTAAAAGAAAAAAATATTGTCCAAAGGGTATTGAGATAAATAACAATGAGATATGATGCCAAGGTATCTACCTTGGAAGATCAAGAATACCTTGAAAAACTTACAATGGATGAAATTCATGAGATTCTTATAGCCTATGAAATGAGAACATGGCGATAAAGGCATCAAAAGGGGAAATAACCCTTAAAGCATCAAAAAAAACAAAGAACCATGATCATGTGCCAAATGAAAATCACTCAGACATATTAGAAGACAAAGAGGCTAACTTTATAAGGAAACTCAAGAAAGGGTCTGGGAAATACAAAGGGAAGCTACCTCTCAAATGTTTCAACTGTGGAAAAATTGGGAAATTTTCCTTCAAATGTCCCTATCCCAAGCAGGAAGACATTGATGATGAAGAAACTTATAGCCATAAATAAATTAAAAAGAGAAAAACTAGAAATAAGAATAAATTCTACAAGAAAAAGAAAAACTTTTACTCCAAAGAAGATAGTAGTTCATATAACATGAGTGAAGATTATGAGACATGACTTTTATTTATGCGCGTAGAAACTCAAAATAATTCTAATTATAATACTATTGGAAATGAAGGAAACTATGAAGTTGAAGGAGAATTATACCTTGAATAACTTATTAGTTCTCTCGAAGAATTGAGAAAATATAAAGGGAAGAATAAATCATTAAGAGAACAATTATTAGAATATGAAGAAGAAAAAAAAATCAAGAGAAAATGAAGTTTAAAAAACCATCAAGTAATCATAAAAAATCATCAATAATTTGAAGAATCAACTCCAAGAAGATAAAATAATTGAAGAGTTCATAAGTAAACAACTCAATGAAAAACAACAACACTGTGAAAAACTAAACGCTGAAATTGTTTTTCTAAAAGGGGAACTTGAGAAAGGAAACAACCAATCAAGATTTAAAAAAAGTTCAAAAATATTGGATGCTATTCTTAACATTCAAAGATCATCAAGCAATAAGACAAGACTGGGTTATGATAAAAACAGATCTAACAAAGTATCAAACTCTACATCTCAAGAAGCCGATAAAAATCCAAGAAGTTATGCAGCCGCCCTTCAGAGTTGTTTCAAAATGAAAGGAAGCAAAATAAAGATTGATTCTAATCAACATAAATTTGCTCTCCTTTGAAAATAAAATGAATATAGAAGGAATACAATTACAAGAAGAACTCCCCCAAAAAGGTATCACCATCTCTTTCTTTGTTGTTTCTTCTCTTGCAATAATTTTGGGCATAAATATTTACATTGTAGAGCTTATGGAAAGAACAATAATAAAAGTGTTCAAAAATATGGTTATAATAATAGCAATAATAATAATAATGAATGGAATATAAACTATAATTCATTATCTCCATTACAAGATTACAATGTTGAATGCTACAAAGGAAACAATTATGGTCACAAAGCTAGTGATTGTAGACTACCAAAGAATCCCATGAAGACTTCCAAAATTCAAGAATAAAAGCATAAAAATACATGGAAAGAAAATAAAGTAGAGTGTAAGGTAGATTTATATGCTAAAAATAAAAGAAGCCAATGGTATGTTGACAATGGATGTTCAAATCATATAACAGGAGATCAAGACAAATTCCTCAATCTAAAAAGGAAAGAAAAAGGAAGGGTTACTTTTGGAGATGATGTCTCGACCAAGATACTTGGAAAGGGTACATTGAGTTTGTTAGCACTCTGTAAATTTGTTCGGCTGAATAGAAAAACGACAAAGGTAATTATTTCAACCATCTTTAGAGCTGAGGCACTAGCTTTCTCAACCCAGAGAGGGCTCTCTCGTGTCACTTGATATATCTATGGAAATTAGTGGCTAGATTTGGTTTGTTTTGGGGGGTTTTTATGAAATAATTGAAGAAATGAAGATGACATTTGGGCTATGGAGTCAGGAATGAAAAATGCATTGTCAAGACATGAAACTATCAATATGGAAAGGCTAAATGAGGCGATGAGTCTGAGTTTATATCTGAAATTTGCAAGGCATCAGAGGAAAAAGAAACATATAACTGCATCAGACCATATTTAAAATGAATTATGAATTGGTTAAGTGGAAATAAACATAGTCTAAATTGCTAAGCCAAGAGAATCGTAATGATGAATTCCGGGTTTTTGTTTCTCCAATTTAGATAGATGGAAGAGTAAATGAAATATAAGATTACAGGAAACACATTCTATGAAAGAAAACATGACTCATATCACCGCCAGTTAGAATCTTTTCATAAACAGTCCAAAATCCTCTTCTGCATTTATATATTCATTCTAGCCCCAAAATCTACAAAGGTCTTCTTTCACAGAGGGCATGCTCCTTGTAACGCCCCCATTCTAGGTTGGGCAGGTGCTACTTTGCGGAATAATAATCTCATACTTAATTCTATATATAAGACATGCATTTAAGAAAATGAAACACATTTAAACTCAAAGTAACCATAAGAATTACTACTATTATAAATAATCAATGGCTTTAACATTACTTTGTATGCACAATAGAATACATGATAAATATAAATACACAGACATGCAAAAACGTAATTAAAACATCATCTAGTACTTATCTTTGAAACGGTGTTAATTCCACCAACCAGTTGCAGGCCTTCCACGAACCTCATAGCCTTAGACCACACTGCTCATCAAGCTCAGTAGTGGGTCACCCCTGAGCTGGGACTAAGCTCCACTCCCAAGGAAAGGAATCCTAGGCTAGGCTGATGTTACAGGGTAAACACATAGTCACAAAGAAGGAATTCACTTCCAGGAACCACTCATACTCATTGCTCACAGACTCTCCTTCCCCACATGCCTGCTCCACCCCAGGAGTATACACCTTCTCTGTCACCTAGACAGTCCTTCGACTGCTAACCTCCCTTGCCTTGGGTTTCAGCAACAGACCGAACCAGAAGTCTCTGAGCTTTGTGGTAGCTATCGAGTTCCTTTCAGGAGTTCTCTCCTTCCTTTGTGCACTCTCTCACCTGGAGAGAGTCACTCACAGGCCCAACAACCTGTTTTTCCAACTTCACCACCTCTCTCACCTGGAGAGAGTGTTGTACTAACTGGCCAACAAGCCACACAACATCAAACGCTACACATCCACCACAATCAATGGGAATCCAGACACGAACACCCCAGGACATCTACAGACAGGTGCAACAGCATAACCAGGCTTACTAGGGATGGGACACTTGCGTTTTATCAATCTAGCAACACGGGATAGACTCACACTCTGGATTCTCAGGGATGCATGACGAGTTGTCCACATAGGGGTCGATTTAGACTCCATGGTTTAGAACAGATAAGGGGTGTACTGGCTTTCCAAAACAAACAAAGACTTTTTCCTGAAATCAACACAAGCTTCTGGTTCAGGGGATGTATTGTTCAAAAGATACATGAGGTCTCTTGCCGAGGTCAGATTGGTTCACGCTCAGACAGTCAGATAGAATGGAGGTGGCTCCCCCACCATGGCTCATCTCATCCATTTTATTTGCATGGGCTTGGGTTGACACTTGTCACCCGTGAAGCTGCATGCTTCCATCAGCGTGTGTTCCTCCCACCATTTGGAAGTCACATGTCATTCCAAAAGAACTTAGGATAAAAACATATTATTCACATGTCTTTTTGGAATAATATTAAAATATTATTCCCAATAATTAAGCCCTTAGGTTTAGCCCCTAGGCTCCACACTTAGCCCCCTTTTCCCACCTTCCAGCCCCTAATCCCTTTCCCACTCTGTGGAAGCTTAGTCCCCCATCACTCATCCATCGTGTCGGCCTGCACACGACGATGTTTATATTTTTATTAATGTTCTGCATAGACACATGTACAACATCAGGTTCTTGCCCTTCAACACTCAGGCTCTCCGGCCTAACAATCACATAATCCCACCAGCTTATCTAAACTTGGCTCACCATCCTATAAAACATTTTACAACTCATTTCGTAAACAAGATTTACAACTGGGCTCGGCCTTGGGGACATTACAATCCCCCTCCCCTTATTTCTATACTGTCCTCAGTGCAACTTTACACAACATCTGCAAGCTTTTCAAAATTTTCAAAAAGATGCGGGTACTCTACCCGCATAACATCTTCATGCTCCCATGTTGCGTCCTCAGGACCGTACCAGGTCCACTAGACCTTTACAAGATTTATAGCTCAATTCTGGAGCTGTTTTATTTTCCTGTCCAATATGTGCACATGATGCACTTGTAGGACACCTTCTGGTTCCACTTGAATCACATTCTAGTCGATAACATGATTAGCATTAGGTATATATTTCTTAAGCACTGAAACATGAAACACATTATGTACAGTCATAGATGCAGGTAATGCAAGCATGTATGCAACTGGACCAATCCTTTCCAGGATTTCAAATGGCCCACAAAATCTGGTTTCCAACTTGGCACAACTTCCCAGCTTCAGGGAACTCCTATTAGTTTTCATTTTCAGGAAAACATGATCACCCACTTTGAATTCTCTATGGGTTCTTTTCTTATCAGCATAACTTTTCTGCCTGTCCTGGGTAGCTTTCAAATTCTGTTTAATTTTTATCATTTGGTCCTCCATCTCCTTGAGAAACTCTGGCCCAACTACTGCTCAGTCAACTGGATTATCCCAGCTTACTAGAGTGTTTCACTTTCTTCCATAAAGTGCTTCAAATGGGCTCATCTCCAACGATGCATGATACCCATTATTGTAGGTGAATTTTACCAAATGTAGGTAGTCTTCCCATCTTCATGGTTTGTCCATCACGTACATTCTCAGCATGTCCTCTATTACTCTGTTCACCCTCTCTGTCTGTCCATTAGACTCGAGATGATACGCTGTACTAAAATTCAGATTCGTTCTAAATCCTTTGAATAGTCCTTTCCAGGAATTTGAGGTGAATTTTGGGTCCCTATCAGACACAATCGTTTTAGGAATTCCATGCAAGCGTGCCACTTCTTTTAAGAAGATATCAACAACATCTTCTACCTTGTGAGTGGTTTTCAGTGGAATAAAATGGGCATGTTTTATAAGCTTGTCCACCACAACCATGATCAAATCATGTTGCTTGCTCGTTTTGGGTAATCCTGTAATAAAATCCATGGTCACCACTTCCCACTTCCATTCAGAAATGGGCAAATGTTGCAACAACCCTACTGGGTACCTATGCTCAGCTTTAACTTTCTGGCACTCCATACATCTGGAAATGTATTCAACAATCTCTCTCTTCATACTCATCCAAAAGTAATGGCTTTTGACTGCTACCACAGTGTTATGATATCCAGGGTGTCCAACATAAGTCAGGTTATGCATTTCTTTTAGAATCACAAGTTTCAATTCCTGGACATTGGGTATATACACTCTGTTTTTATACAGAAGTATTCCATCAGCTCCCAAGATGTAACTTTCCTTTTTCTGTGGTCTCTCACACTATTCTAGCTTTGCTACTAAGTCTCTGTACTGTAAATCTGCATTTACAGCTTCCAAAATTCTACCCTTGATATCAGTGTTGTACATGCTAATGGTTGAAGTATGTAAGTCATGCACTTTTCTACTGAGTGAATCGTCCACCTTGTTTTCCTTCCCCTTCATATGCTTGATATCAAAGTCATATTCACACAGAAACTCCATCCACCTACTTTTTCTAGCATTTAAAGTCAGCTAACCAAACAAATATTTCAGACCGTTGTGGTCTATTCTCAATTCGAATCTCCTTCCCATGAGGTAATGTCTCCATTTTCTCAGAGCGTGGACGATTGCTGCTAGCTCCAAATCATGAGTGGCATAATTCTTTTCATGCTCTTTCAGCTTCCTGGACTCATAACAGATTACAAATCCATCTTGGCTGAGAACTCCTCCCAACCCTTCCTTACACGCATCTGTGCACACTACAAAAGCCATATTTGGATATGTAATCCTCAAGATTGGAGTGCTGGTTAACAACTACTTCAATTGTTGGAAAAATTTCTCACACTCTTCAGTCCACTGAAACTTTTTCTCCTTCCTTTGCAAAGAAGTGACAGGGTGAGATATCTTTGAGAACCCTGTTATAAACCTTTTGTGGTAGCCTGCCAGACCCATAAAGGATCTGACTTCCGCCACATTCCTTGGCACTGACCATTCTCGGATGGCCTCAACCTTCTCAGGATCCATAGCGATCCCTTCTTCTGAAATAATGTGCCCCAAGTAATGGATCTTCCTTTGGTAAAATGAGCATTTGCTCAATTTGGCATACAGTTGGTGTCCTCTCAACACTTGCAGCACCAATCTCAGGTGTTGTTCATGCTCTTCCTCTAACTTGGATTACACCAAGATTTCCTCCAGGAAGACTATGATAAACTTGTCTAAATATTCCCTGAATACACCATTCATAAAGCACATAAAAACAACAGGTGCATTTGACAGTCCAAATGACACCACTGTGAACTCGTAATGACTGTACCTTTTTCTAAAGGCGGTCTTGTTGATGTCCTCATCCTTTATTCTTACATGGTGATATCCTGATCTGAGATCTACATTCAAAAATATTTTCACACCCTTCAACTGATCGAAACGATCATCAATCCTTGGCAGAGGATACTTGTTCTTGACAGTTACCTTATTCAACTACCGGAAATCAATGCACAACCTCAATGTCCCATCCTTCTTCTTCACAAACAGGACCAGGGCACCCCAAGGTGAAACACTGGGGTGAATGTACCCCTTCTTTAGAATCTATTCAAGCTGCAATTGCAACTCTTTCATCTATGGCGTACTCATTCTATAAGGAGCTTTCGAAACTGGAGCTGCTCCAGGCATCAAATTTATAGAAAAATCGATGTCTCTCTTTGGAGGTAGTCTAGGTACCTCCTGAAATACATCTTTGAACTCTGTGAGTACCTCATGGTCTCTAATCCTTGAGACTTCATCTCTGGATGCTTCCTCCACACGAGCTGCAAATAATTGATAGCCTTTTCTGTAGCACTTCTTTAGCTGCATGGCTGAGATTTCTCTAATAGCCACAGCTCTAGGAATCCCTTGGACTATTTTCCAATTCCCCTCCTCATCTAGGCATGTAAACCTCTTGTTACGACAGTCTAGGAGGGCACGGTGCTGGTCCAACTAGTCCATTCCAATTAAATAGTCATAATATCCTAAAGGCAGAATATTCAATTCAGTCTTCGTGCTCAATCCTTTCATATCCACAGGACATGACTTCACCAACTCAACGACTTTCCTCATGGTTCCTGTAGCCAACTGCACTAACCAAGACTTTTCATGTTTGCTTCTTGATAAATGCATAATTTACACCACCCTAGGATCTATATAACTATGGCTAGCCCCTGAATCGATTAAAATACTAATTGGTCAGTTGTTAATCATACCTTCCACTTCAATCATGTGCGATTGAAATTCTACTTGCTTATTGTCCAGGGTTGTGTATATCCTTGGCATTCTGCTACCCATATCCTCCACTGTTTCAGCTTGCTAAACATTGTGGACGGTTCTCTCTTTATCTTTTCTGTGGGGGCAGTCTCGGTACCTATGGTTTCCTTTACATCCCCAACAATCCATAGGTGGTGGTCTGGGCATTTGTTCATCCACTTTAGCCTTCCTGGGCTCCCTAAAGGATGGATTTCCCTGAGGACTGTTTCTGAAAAAGGGAGGCTTGTTTCCCTTCAGCCTCTGCTCTTTCCTGAACTTCTTTTGATCATCCCAAGCCTTCCGAAAAGTAGGCCTTTATCTTTGTTGTTCATACAAGCATTTTTCCCTTCTTATTGTTTCTTCCATAGTCTTGGGATCATCATACTAGATCTTGTCACTAATGGAAGGTGGTAGTTGTTGGTTGTGGAGCCTGATTATCTTCCTAATTCAGAGGTCCTTGCTTTCAGCTGTGTTTATACCCCATGAAGTATTTACACCCCATAAGTATGTGCACTCTTCCACACAGGGGAGTGCAGAGGGGGGGTACCCCCTTTGCGGGGTCCAAGGGGGCTATCCCCCCGGATGGGGTGTCTGGGGGCAAGCGGGCCCCCGAAGAAAAAATTTCCTTGTAAAAGCATATTGTAATTTCATTGTAAATCTGGACCATTCATTATAAGGTTGCAGATCTAACAGTAGAGATTATGTTAGGGTTTTTTTCCCTATAAGGCAACCCTCTTTTATGAGGGAAATGTATCGCGGCTATGTATGATGGTGAATATTGTATTCTGAGAGAGGAGACTGTGAGAGAAAGAAGAGGAAGTTACAACAGGTTTTGCTGTAGGTTGTATCCCTTCATTTGCTGGATAATAATAAAGGAAGGACCTGGCAATTTCTCTGGTGGACGTAACCCACACTGGGTGAACCACGTAAATTTGTGTCTCTCTTGTATTATGTGTCTTCTATGTTTTGTTTCTGCATTTGTTTTATTTTATTGCTCTGCGGTCCTGTTTTTCTAACAGTAGTCCACTAAGATATCTCTGAATCTTGACAGCCTCATCTTTGATGAATGGAACATACTTCAGTAGTTCCAAAAAACTTCGTTCGTATACATCAATGGTCATGTTGTCTATCTTGAGTTCAAAGAACTCCTTCATCTTTCTATCATAGTATATTTTAGTCAGGTATTTCTTCTCGAAATACCCTTCAACTCCTTCCAAGTGACATATTTCTCTCTGATGTGCTACACCTGCACAAACTGATCCCACCACATGGATGCTTTTCCTTTCAATTGATACATCACAATTCTTCCTTCTGCATGAGCATAATAATTCTACAGTTGGAAATATTTCCTCATGCCAAGCAACCAGGTTTCAGCATCTTCCTCCTTCTTATATTCTCCATCGAACGTTGGAGGCTTGATCTTGTTCATCTCTCCCTTCAATTCATCCACTCCAGATCTTCGGTGTTTTCTGGTAGTAGACGGGCTTGAAATACTGCGTGCCTCCCTACTGGAATGCTTTGGGGAGCGACAATGATGTCTTCTACCACTCCTCTATCTTCTTCTCCTCTCAGGGGTTCTGACACTTCTTGATCTTCTTTTCCTCTCAGGGGTCCTACGACTCTCTGTCTTGCTTGAGTCACTCCCCTTCTCCAATTTCCTTTCTATTCTTTCCAAGCTCTTCAACATTTTTAGGTTGAATTCACCTTGTTGATCCTTGACCCTCATGAGCTTTCGGATATCAGCTCGACGAGCCTGGGCATCTTTCCACAATCTTTCAATGAGTTTCATTATATGCCTTCCTTATCCAATTCTCTTTCGTGCCCATTGGAGTTTGATCCTTCAAATCCCAGGTTGACATTCCTTCCTACCCTTTCATCCTCTATTTCGGAGGCAATCTGCACCTCTTCCAATTCCATACTCGGTGTCGGTTTTTAGTTGTCCTGACACTCATTGAACTCTACACACATAACATGCAGTCAACCGAAGTTTGCCAGGCCTTAAACCCTTAACAAAATCACAATATTCATAAACCAACGTGAGTGAGAAAACATTTTGATGTCACAAAGTTTTCTGAGCTCTGACAGCTCTGCAAATTTCGGGACTTCGGGACTTCTGGCTTTGGGATTTTGGTCCATGAGGCTCTCACACTCGCTTTTGGGTTTCGGGTCTTCGGTACCCAGGAGTTCATGATGCAGTGACTCCCAACCCCTTGTCACTCCAACTCCTGAATTCCAAAATTCCGATTTACTTTACTCTCTGGGTCCACAGTACAACTATCGCCCTTAACCATGGTGGTGCATGGTACGTTCAGGAGGGTCCATGTCACCTTTGATGATGTCATTGGGTCCCACCATTCTCACCTGTCTTCTCGACTTGCTGGCACATGGTGCACATCCATGTGTCCACGTCCATTCCAATCGAAAATCCAACGGTTAGACTTTTCTTGGATCCACTGCGCAGATCCTTTCGGCATTTCGGGGTTTCTGGCATCGGGAGTTCGTGTATCCACACCTCTCAAACTTTCGTTTGCCAAAATTATGAAATTACTATCTACTCTTCCACTTGATCCAACGGTCAAGTTCCTCTCTTGCGATCTACGGTGTAGATCGTTTCGGAATTTCAGGTTTCTCTATTTCATGACTTGCAAAAACAAGGTTCTTCCCCTTTGGTTTCCTGGGTGCCGAAACGTCGTCCGACAACCATGTGTTCCCCCCGATGGACGGTCCTGATGAATTTGGGATTTCGCATATCACGATTTCCACGTTCCTGTGCAACTCGAAAAGGTTTTAAACCCTATGCATGTTTTCCAGATCTATCAGTCACGAGGGTTCTCATTTTCCCCGAACAAATCCTATGGCTCCAACACTTCTAGTGTGGAGTTCTCTCTCTCCCTGTGGCCAGGTGCCACCCCAGTTGTGGTTTCATAACATCGCTACACCTCTTGAGCTTGGTAACACGATCAAGTAACTCCTTGACACTCAGGAGCATTCAAAGGTCCGAAATTGGTCCGACCACTCAACTGGCCCATCTAGGATCAGCGTCAAAACCTTGGCTCTGATACCAAACTGTAATGCCCCCATTCCGGGTCGGGTAGGTGCTACTTCATGGAATAAAAATCTCATACTTAATTCTATATACAAGACATGCATTTAAGAAAATGAAACACATTTAAACTTAGAGTAACCATAAGAATTACTACTATTATAAATAATCAATGGATTTAACATTACTTCATATGCACAACAGAATACATGATAAATATAAATACACAGACATGTAGAAACGTAATTAAAACATCATTTAGTACTTATCTTTGAAACGGTGGTAATTCCACCAACCAGGTGTAGGCCTTCCATGAAACTCCCAGCCTTAGACCGCACTGCTCATCAAGCTCAGCAGTGGGTCACCCCTGAGCTGGGACTAAGCTCCACTCCCAAGGCAAGGAATCCTAGGCTAGGCTGAGGTTACAGGGTAAACAAATAGTCACAAGGAAGGAATTCTCTTCCAGGAACCACTCATACTCACTTCTCACAGACTCTCCTTCCCCACATGCCTGCTCCACCCCAGGAGTATACACCTTCTCTGTCACCTAGACAGTCCTTCAGCTGCTAACCTCCCTTGCCTTGGGTTTCAACAATAGACTGGACCGGAAGTCTCCGAGCTCTGTGGAAGCTATCGGGTTCCTTCCAGGAGTTCTCTCCTTCCTCTGCACACTCTCTCACATGGAGAGAGTCACTCACAGGCCCATCAACATGTTCTTCCAACTTCACCACCTTTCTCACCTGGAGAGAGTGTTGTACTAACTGGCCAATAAGCCACACAACATCAAACACTACATGTCCACCACAATCAACGAGAATCCAGACACAAACACCCCAGGACAGCTACAGACAGGTGCAATAGCATAATCAAGCTTAGGAGGGACGGGACACTTCCGTTTTCTCAATCTGGCAACACAGGATAGACTCACACTCTATATTCTTAGGGATGCGTGATGAGTTGTCCACACAGGGGTTGATTCAGAATCCACAGTTTAGAACAAAGAAGGGGTGTACCGGCTTTCCAGAACAAACACGGACTTTTTCCTAAAATCAACACAGGCTTCCGGTTCAGGGGATGTACGGTTTAGAAGATGCACAAGGTCTCTTGTCGAGGTCAGACCGATTCACACTCAGATGGTCGGGTAGAATGGAGGCGCCCCCCCCACCACGGCTCATCTTAGCTGTTTTATTTGCATGGGCTTGGGTTGACACTTGTCACCCATGAAGCTGCATGCTTCCATCAACGTGCATTCCTCCCACCATTTGGAAGTCACATGTCATTCCAAAAGAACTTAGGATAAAAACATATTATTCACATGTCTTTTTGGAATAATATTAAAATATTATTACCAAGACTGAAGCCCTTAGGTTTAGCCCCTAGGCTCCACACTTAGCCCCCTTTTCCCACCTTCCAGCCCCTAATCCCTTGCCCACTTTGTAGAAGCTTAGTCCCCCATCACTCATCCATCGTGTCGGCCTACACGCGGCGGTGTTTATATTTTTATTAATGTTCTGCATAGATACATGTACAACATTAGGCTCTTGCCCTTCAACACTCAGGCTCTTCAACCTAACAATCACATAATCCCACCAACTTATATAAACTTGGCTCACCAGCCTATAAAACATTTTACAACTCATTTTGTAAACAAGATTTACAACTGGGCTCGGCCTTGGGGACATTACACTCCTCTTTTC
>ML840738.1:0-13727 GCA_009831015.1 Picea engelmannii | reverse complement strand
TAGAGGAATTACTTGTGGAATTCAAAACGTTTAGACTTCCCCATAATTCTAAAATAGAGATAAGTTACAAAAATGAATGATTTATAATAACAATTATCCTATTTTAAGGGGACCGTTAGAAACAGGTATGTCATGTCTGAAGCCGCTATCTGTCCAAAATTTGCTAGAATGTACTTGATCCTTCCTGAGAATTCATTTCATCTTGTCAATTTCTTCTTTTAGAGTGCTCAACCAAGCGAGTTGATTTTCTCCGATGCTCTCCATCGTCTCAGCGCTGATTTTTTCTTTTTGTCATTTGCATTGCTTCTTCTTTGTTGTTTGCTTGTATATTTTGTCCATGTGTTCATTGATGACTAGGTCCCTCATAACAGGGTTTAATATGACCCCCGAATCTGATTCAGTTGCGGGCTCTGTATGAAATTTGGTTGCTAATATCTGCGCAACCCACCTTTGTTTCTCACTTATTGGTAAACTTGACACATTAGTTGAGAACCCTGTTGCACTGGACATAGTTCGATTGACATTATCCATATCTTCTGGCCTTGGAGAAGCCACAATTTTGTCTTCCTTAATTCTACAGAACTCAAGAAATCGATCCAGCTTGAGATTACTCCACTTATTCATGGGACGACGATTTTTGAGAGAAGAATAATGCCACCCATACTTGAATATCGATAGTTATCGAGTTCCAAACATTAATCACTGACAAGATTACTTGTAGGCACGTTTATTTACCATGCTCGCCCAATCCATTTCAAATGATCAGCCTTTGATTTCATTATCTAGTGGCATTCCCCTGACATTTCATGGTCATGAAGTACTCGAACGAGTGGTGTGAGGTGATTTGGCCAGCTGTTGCTTTCCCTCTACACGAATCATTGATTTGATGTATTAGAACACACGACATTGAGGATTTTGCGAAAATGGTTTTAAGCAGACCTCCTTTCACCTCGATGTATATCTGAGGGTGCCACGTGTCTACGACTAACACCATGGTGGTTTTCCCCGGCCCGCCTTCGATCAGTTAAGTCTCATGCTACTTCGTCGCCCGATATGGGTCTCAACCATTGATCCAGGCTGCCTCAATATCAATGTTTTGTAGGACTCTCTCCTTCATGCTCCCACTATATTTTTCCATATCGCTGCCATATATGACCTGAGCCTCTAAACAACACCATGTCTCTACACTGATTTAGTCACTTGCTAAATTTAAACTCATATTTGAAGCATGATTGTCATGGTGATAATAGAGTCTAGGAAATAATAGACTTAAAGAAGAAAATGTACTATTAGTTGAAAATTTGAAGCCTAATATCCTCAATGTGAGCCAAATATGTGATCAATGACACATTCTCATATTTGACTCTAAAAAATGTGAGATTAGAAACTAAGGATTAGGAAACTTAGTGGGTGTTGCACCAAGGACACCAAGCAATGTATATATCTTAAACATAGAAGAAGAAGAAAAATGTTGTATGGGCCAAATAGACTAAATTTGGCTATGGCACTGTAATGACCCCTCCATTAAGATATCAATGTAAGTGAGTACAGTAGAAATAATTTTTTTTTATATATAACAACAACAGTTAGAGCAAGTGTTAAGTGACAATAACATACATCAATGTCTACACATTCTATTCTCATCCACATCATTATACAGTAACAATTATACACATCATCATTGTTACTAATAACTCAATCATATCACGTAAATATAACAAGAATATCTACCCTCCAACCTACCCTGCAAGGTTAGGACCTCCAAGACACATAATCAATGCTCAATTTCAGGATTCATCCAATTGATTTTGACCATTTAAGGTCTCAGGAATGGTGACTTTTATGAGGAACAAGGAGATATCTAATTCCCTTATCCAATCCTAGAATTCAATGTTAAATAAATAAAAAAAATTACCTTCTCAAGAATCGAACAATTTAATATATTGTGATCTAGTTAACATACCATACTGAGTCTAAAGATCTACGGGTGACATAATAGAACTACAAGCAAAATACATCGCACCCACTAAAAGAATTGTGCAACTCAAACTTAAACAATGTTAGAGGCGTAGATGGTTCATTTCCAAAATATTCAATAATCATTTCCTAAACGTCATCAGGATCTGAGATCAATAATTTCTCAATACCACAATAATATCAACCAAAAACAAATATGACTACATTAATAAAATTCTCCATCCATAAAAGATTATTAAGGATTAATTTTAAAGTCTCTTTAATAAAGAATATTAAATTTTTAAGTCTCCTTTAATTAAAGATTATCGATTGATCCAAAGATAATTCACTCTAGATCACCCTTAAATTCTTTTAATTTATATCCTAAGTGTATTGTAATAAGTTCATTATCATACCTATAAAAAGGTTCTCTTAATATAAATTCTATAACAATGATATTTAAAAATGTAGATGTTGAAATGTATTCTTTATACATCTTTCATCACACATTTATTATTCCTAACACATAGTAATTATATCCTTCAATAAGATATTCAACAAACAATGATATCAAAAATTTTCAAATATTAACTATCATTAAAACCACTAAATACCATCCATTTCAACTTTTAATCTACTTCAAATTAATCTTGTATAGCAAGCACCCGAATCAAGGAGATATTATCTCGGCATTAAATGAATACATTAAGTTCCAAATTGTTATATAACAATTTATGACAACGCGACGTGGCCTTCAACATGTCCATAAATTTAAGTTATTTATTTTCTCTATGTGCACTATTGGTTGGTTAACACCGGTCATCGTTCAGTTGAATCATTTAAGTGGAGGCTCTATGCTTGGTGGAAGTGTATGAATGCACTATCACCATAATGAGACGAGAAAATTCAACTAGAAATAAATTTAATGCTACCATGTCCCTACAATCTCTGTGTATAAGTTATGATTATTATTCTATGGTGACCATAACAACTCAGTTGCATAAAGAATAATATTGCCACAACTTCATTACAAATTATAACACTGAACTTGTAATAAATGATTTCGACGTCCATGAGGATTTACGACTTCGTATTAGAGATAAATCGTGTAGATTTATGAATGAAGATTTGATGTTCTATAAGTTTCAATTGTTTCTCTTTTGAAATCTTGGTTCAAGGAGTGCACAGTATCCACACAACTTATAGAACCAAGATTTCAGAGGAGAAACAATTGAAACTTATAGAACATCAAAGGTTCATTCATTCAACCATGAAATACACATATAGGCATATAAACACAGAAAATAGATAACGTAACAATACCCAATTTACTCAGAGATAAGAAAACTCAGACATTTGAAGAAAATCTTCTCTATTATATTCATCCAACAAAAAATTTACAAAGTGTTCTTGTAGCTCTCAACTTCTTCTCTACAACTCTCCAACAAACGTTTTTCAAAAAATAACTACTCTTTACGAATCACTTCAACATAAATCACAATAAAGTTTAACAACCTCTTTTGGGCATAGATTACATACATTTATACATGAGGGGGCTTCTCGAGCCTTCCCTTCAGACTGGTCCAGTGTTGTCATTTCACAATTAAAGAAACCTACCACTAAGTTTATTACATTAAATGGATAATTACATCCTAGATATGAGTCGATGCTCAAAATATCTACACTCCTATAGTTAATTAAGATGATTACAATAATTTGGAGCACATACAATGTCTCTTGCCTCAAAATATTAAAGGGCCTTTAATTACAAAGGTTTTAAAATTTAAGTTGACACGCCCTCCTCGGAATCCAAACCAGTTCGGAATGCACTATGTTGGGTGTTGATTTTTCCTCCACTTCACCTCATTGAATTATGAGGGTGATTCTCCTGCATCATACTCCTATGCTGAGAAAAATCAAGAGCTCATGCTTAGGGATTTATTGCTGCTATGGTTGAGATCCTCTAGGGTCCCAAACTTTGACTCGGAGTTGTCCACCTGCTCCTCTGCCTTGTTGTTGTTGTTTCTATTATCCTACTGCTACTGTAGGATTTCCTCTAGTCAGCCTCCACCTATTGTGGACTCTATCATGCAATGACTTCAACATCAGCCTTCTTATCTCCTCTATCTCCTTGTCCAGCTTGTTCATGGTTGGCTTCTCTCTTGCAGTCTTCTCTACTGCTGCATCTCCTGCTCTTCATCAATCTCTAACCTGACCTGTTGGATGAGTCCACTTTGGGTTATTATTCTTTCCCCCAAGCCCTCCAATTATTCATACAGATAAAAAATATCCATGTTGTCTATTCTCTCCCCTACTGCAGGTTCCAATTCTATAGTTGTCCTCTATTTGTCTTCCTTGCTGAAATTTATGAGCATTTCCATCGAATTCTCTTCTTGGACATTTATCTGGCTCACAACTATGTGGGTATCCTCTTCCTTCTTTTCCTTTTGAAAAAAACTTTGCTTTTTTCCATTCTCCTTCTCTTTGACAGTCTCAATTGGCCATCTTTCTATTGCACCTACTGCCACATGCAAACTGTTAGTTTTAAAAACCTTGGTCTATTTGGCCTCTTCCCTAGATGCTTTCTGCATCACTTCCTCACAAGTATGAGCACCTGTGAAACTCATTCCAAGAGATATATTGATCTCTCCCATCCTCAGACTACAACACTAGGGATATTCTTTGTCCTTCAAATGTTCCTTCCCACTCATGAAAAGTATACTTGAGCTAGCCTCCTATTTGACTCCCTTATCTTCTATTGGCAACAACATATGCTTACACCCATTATTATCAAGGGTATACGTGTTTTTCCTCCCATCATGTATGAAATTATTGTCATATTCCATGATCTCCCCAACATAACATGACAAACATCCATGGGTATGACATCACATAAAACTTCAAACCTATAACCACCTATTTTAAACTCAACTTTACATTGTCGACTTACCATGGCTTGATGTATTTTCTGCAACCATGACACCTTATATGGATTCAGAAGTGCAGTCTTTTCCATATTCATCTTTTCCACCATCTTCGTGGATACCAAGTTATCGGTACTTCCACTATCTATGATCACCTTGCATACCCTATCTCTAGTATTGCAAGCAGTTCTGAAAAAATTGTTCCTCTGGACTGGTTCTCGTGTTTCTTTCTTTGGATTTACGATAACTTTACTCATCATGAGTGATATTCCTTCTTCTGATTCTTCTACATTCATCTCTAGCTCCACATTCCTCTTCTACTCTTCAGAAATGTGAACTTCTCTGGATCCTGCATTATTCTTTTCACGACATTCCCAAGACATGAGCCCTATTTTTCCATAGGAATAACACTTGACTTCTCCTCCTCTGGGTCTTCCTCTTCCTCTAGGAAAATAGTTTCTTCCTCCATAGTGTCCTCCTCTAGATTTTTCTCCTCTAGTTATCTGATTGTCTGAGCTACTAGTTTCTTCTCCTTCCTTCTGGAACTTCTCTCTAGCGGTTCTTTCTCCTCTACTAGGATTCTTTCCTCTGTTTCTCTGACTGTGATTCCTTTATAACTTTTCCTCTTCCTTCAAGGATACCTAATAAGCATATTCTACCATCCTCATCGTTATCAAACTAATCTCATCCTGGATTTCATACCTCAATCCATTAATGTTCTAATCTTACGTTCATATTGTAAAACTTTCCCGTGTACTCTTTCACCAACAAACCTTTCTGTCTCAGATTCTGTATCTTCCTGAACAGATTTAACTGGTAATCCTTGGGTATGAAATTATCCTTGATCTTAGCTACCATTCTATCCCAACTCTTTATTTTGGTCTTACCTTTCCTTCTTCTATCAGCTTGCAATTCATCCCACCATAAAGCTACATGTCCCTTAAATTTGGTCATTGCATGCTTTACCTTCTTCTCATCATTAATATCCTCATAGTCAAAGTACTTGTCTAAAGAAATTAACCAGTCAAGCAATTCTTCCACATTTAAATTACCTTCATACATTGGGACCTCTATCTTTGCTCTAGTTTCCATCTTGACAACATCTCTCAACAATCGTTCCTCTACTGATTGTTCTCCTACAACTTCTTATGTTGCCTCTATATATTGACTTTCAGCTTCACTGACGTCACAAACTTCGGGTGATCTTCTTTGAGTTGTCTCCATGGCATCCAACCTTGCAGGAATTTGTCTCATTTCCTCTCCCATGGCTAAATTGACTATTGGTCTCTCTCTATGTCTCCTCAGTGGAATGGTTCAAATTTTCCTTTCACACAAAGATTAATTTGGGATCTAATACCACTTGATGCAAACCCCCACCACTCCCAGGGGTTGACATGACCTCCTGGTCTAAGGATCGTTTATAATAAGGAGTTGAATTAGCTCTTGGGCCCTTGTTGATCCCTTGAAATGCTTTACCACATGCCTTTTCCATTTTCCCTACGTGCAAATATGTGTTCATGAGGGTCCTGTCACTACTCTAGAATATTCCACATGACCTCAGGCCGAAAATGTGGGATAAATTTAAATGGACGAGGAAATTTGGTGCTTCGAAGCTCCAGGATTTGAAAGTTCCAATAGAAACACACAACAATCCTTCCGAACGTTGAACTACTGAAAAACTGAATGATGGTGGGAATCAATGGCTCAAACTACGCATTGAGATATACAACTCACAGAGGTTTCAGGACTCCGGGATTCAGGAGTCTTCCCTATTCCAACACACAATACTTTCAGAGTGTCGAACTCCAAACTAGGAGATCGAATGGTTGTCCTCCGTCTCATATTGATGGTCTCTATTTACTCCGTGCTCTGGGCTTTGGATCTTTCCATAACATAACACCTCAAATACTTTGGAGTGTCAAACTAGAGAAATCATGAAGGGGTCTCAATCAATGGTCCACACGTCCAAAACAACAGACAATCGATATCTACTCCATCCTTCGAGAGTTCTCAAACTGAAAAACCTTATACCTCCATTCTCCTAGATTGTTGGTTTTCTGAACCACTAGCAATCTCCTGACATGTGGCTCTAGTGCCAATGGCTAGGATTTGTTTTGACATTTAGGGCTTTGGGAGTTTTCTATCCAAATGCAACACACCCTAGATCTTTCGGAGTGCTTAACTCTAAAATATGCTTGATCTGTCACTATGTTCACATGATGCCAACAACCAGGATTTGCTTTGGCCTTCAGAGCTTCGGGAAACTTGCACGCTCTTGCGATTGCACTTTAATTTTTCCGGATAATTGAACTTCTAGATAATCATTGATATGCAGACACGTTTCCATATATTACCAATGACCCAGATTAACTTTGGGCTCTGGGACTTTGGTGAATTCACCTCATTTACGATGAACATCCAAAAATTTTCAAACTCGTGAAGTCTGACAGACTTCAAGGGGTTAACACTCACGCTTCTTTTCTAGATCTAATGGTTGTGAAATACTTTGGCTCCTCTAGAATGAATCTAGTCCGCCCATCCTCCAAAAAAAGTGAATCCTTCCTCCAGGGACTTTTTTGCACTATTCCTCTTGAGCTTTATCACTCTAAGATATTCGAGCCTCTGATGCACACCTTGTGCTTCTTTCCTTGAAAAAATTAAGGCTTGAATATTTATGGAAAATCCTTCTACGCACTCCTTACGCCCGTCCTCCTTGAGAAAATTTCAACACTTTACTAAGTGTTGGCCCTGTGAACAACTTGCATGGGTCTTCTCTGAGCTTTTATACTCAAACGAGTATACATGAACTCCTTGCACTCACTTTTCACTATTCCCTCTATCTCTTCTAAGCTATTGATTCTGAAAATGACTATGATTTCACACTCCTTGTGTGGCTACTATGCACTCCTTGCACTAGGATTTCAGAAGAGAAACAATTGAAACTTAAAGAACATCAAAGGTTCCTTAATTCAACCATAAAATACACATATAGGCATATAAACATAGAAAATAGATAATGTAACATTACCCAATTTACTCAAAGATAAGAAAACTTAGACATTCAAAAAAAATCTCCTCTATTATATTCATTCAACAAAACAATTATTAAGTGTTCTTGTAGCTCTCAACTTGTTGTCTACAACTCTCCAACGTCAACAACTAACTACTCTTTACAAATCTCTTCAACAGAAATCACAATAAACTTTAGCAACCTCTTTTGGGCATATATTACATACATTTATACATGAGGGGGATTCTTGAGCCTTCCCTCTAGAATATTCTAGTGTTATCATTTTGCAATTAAATAAACCTACCACTAAGTTTATTACATTAAATGGATAATTACATCCCAGATATGAGCTAATGCTCAAAATCTGTAAAATCCTACTAGTAATTAAGATGATTACAATAATTTGGAGCGCATATAATGTCTCTTTCCTCAAAATATTAAAGGGCCTTTAATTACAAAGGTTTTAAAATTTAAGATGATGTGCCCTCCTTGGAATCCAAACCAATTTTGAATGCACTACACTGGGTTTTGATTTTTCCTCCACTGCGCCTCATTGAATGATGATGGTGATGCTCTTGCATCATACTCTTCTTCCGAGAAAAATCATGAGCTCCTACTCATGGCTCTGTTGCTGCTACGGTTGAGATCCTCCAGGGTCCCAAACTTTGACTCAGAGTTTTCTGCCTACTCCTTTGTCATATTGTTGTTGTTGTTTTTGTTGTCTTGTTGCTTCTTTAGGCTCTCCTCTGGTCATCCTTAACCTTTTGTTGACTATCTCTTGTGTTGATTTCAACATCATCCTTCTTATCTCCTCTATCTCCTTATCCAACTTGTTCATGGGATGAATTCTCTCTTGCAGTATGATCTACTATTGGATCTCCTCCACTTCATCAATCTCTAACTTGAATTATTGGATGAGTCCACTTTGGGTTATTATTATTTCCCCCAGGGCCTCCAATTATTCATACAAATCAACAAGATCCATGTTGTCTATTCTCTCTTCTACTGAAGGTTCCAATTCTATAGTTGTCCTCTATCTGTCTTCCTTGCTGAAATTTATGAGCAATTCCACTGAATTCTCTTCTTGGAAATTTATCTAGCTCACAAATACATGGGCCTCCTCTTCTTTCTTTTCCTTTTGAACAAAACTTTGCCTTTTTCCATTCTCCTTCTCTTTGACAATCTCAATTGGCCATCTTTTTTATGCACCTCCTACCACACACAAATTGTTAGTTTTAAAAACCTCAAGCTCTTTGGCCTCTTCCCTGGATTCTTTCTGCATCACTTCCTCACAAGTATGAACACTTGTGAAACTCATTCCATGAGATATATTTATCTCTCTTATCCTCAGACTACAAAACTAGGGATCTTCTGCATCCTTCAAAGGTTCCTTCCCACTCATGAGAAGTATACTTGAGATAGCCTCCTCTTTGACTCCCTTATCTTCTATTGGCAGCAACATATGCTTACACCCATTCTTCTCAAGGGTATAAGTGATTTTACTCCTATCATGTACGCCATTCTAGTCATATTTTCATGATATCCCCAATAGAACATGACAAAGATCCATGTGTATGACATCACATAAAACTTCATCCCTATAACCACCTATTTTAAACTAAAATTTACACTTTCAAATTACCATGACTTGATGTCCTTTCTACAACTAGGACACCTTGTACATATTCAGATGTGAAATCGTCTCCAACTTCAACTTTTACACCATCTCCATGGATACCAAGTTATCAATACTTCCATTGTCTATGATGACCTTGCATACCCTGTCTCTAGTCTTGTAAGCAGTTATAAATAAACTGTATCTCCAGACTAGTTCTCGTGCTTCTTTCTTTGGATTTACGATAAATTTCCTCATCATGAGTGATATTCCTTCTTTCGCTGCTTCTACTTTCATCCCTATCTCTACATTCCTCTTATTCTCTTTAGAAATGTGAGATTTTAAGGCTCCTACATTCTTATTTTTAGGACATTCCCAAGACATAAAACTTATTTTTCCATAGGCATAACACTTCACTTCTCCTACTCTTCCTCTTCCTCTTCCTCTAGGAAAATATTTTCTTCCTATAATGTCCCCAACCACCAACAGGCTGGGCAACGCCACTACTCAGACACTTCACCTAACTCTGATACCAATTTGTAACTTCCCCAACCACCAACAGGTCAGGCAACGCCACTACTCAGACACTTCACTTAGCTCTGATACCAATTTGTAATGACCATGACCATCAATATCTACCAAGTAACGCTACCGAAGAAACCTTAACGTTTCCTTTTCTACTCTGATACTATTTCTGTGACATTCTCGGCCTTAAAAAACAGGCAAGGCAACACCATAGAGGAACATACATACATACATACATACATATATATAATGCATTTCTAATGAGTTTAAAACAAATAACACAGAATTAATCCTACCATGCACACTCCTGTGGAATTGATAGTAATTCATACATGCAACGGAGCACATGATAACATTGCAAGAATCACATACATGCACAACATACAAAATTAAGCATAGAAATGATATGTATCCTTTAACTGGAGAAAAAACACCAAATGCTTGTAGACCTTCCACAAACCTCCCAGCCTTAGACCACACTGCTCATCACTCTCAACAGTGGGTCACCCCTGAGCTAGGACTAAACTCTATCGGGAAAGGGTTTATTAGGATAGGCAAGGTCAATAGGAAAGTCACACAATTTAAGAGGAAGGATTCTCTCCCAAGAGCCACTTACGCCCAATGCTCACATACTCTCATTCCCCACATACATGTCCCACCCTAGCAGTATAAACCTTCACTATCACACAGTCCATCGACTGCTCCACCTCCCTTCCAAGGCTTCAGCAATAGGCTGAATCAGAATTATCAGAGCTCTGTAATAGCTACAGGACTCCCTCCAAGAGAACTCAGTTCCTTAGCACACTCTCTCACCTAGAGAGAGTTTCTCATAGGACTAACAACCTGCTTCTTCAATCCAAAAAAACCTCTCTCACTTGGAGAGAGAGTTTCTCACAGGCTTGACAACCTGCCTCTTCAACCACGAGCTTGACAACCCACCTCTTCAAACCATAATACAAAATTTGGGTAAGGAAAGGGACGGCTCAGTAAATTACATAGGTGCATAATGGTCATGGGTTCAACAATGGAGGAATTGGCTGTGCTGTGTGCTTGCTCAGTGCATGAGTGAACTTGTGAGGAGAGATTGGGCAGACTGGTCTAGCATAGCGAAGATGGTGCGAGTGTGAGAGCCAAAACCTGTATGTGCATGAACCTCTCTGTATGAGTGAGTGAGTGAGTGAGTGAGTGAGTGATTCCCCCTCAACAACAGGAATTCCCCCCTTAATATTTTATGTTTCTGAGCCGAAACCTATTGCTCATGAAGCACGTTCCTTTCCCTTTGGAAGTCACCTAGCCTCCCCAAGGAACTTAGGATAAAAACATATCCTTCTAAACAACTTTTGGAATAATAATAAATTATTATTCTCTTGGGCTTAAGCCCTTAGGCTTATCCCCTCTTTCCAACTCTCACCCCCCTCTCCCTTACCCATCCTAGTGGATCTTAGTCCCCCATTCTCTTTTATCGTGGTTGGTGTACACACAACGATGTTTTTTTTTTATATTAATGATATGAATATTTACATGTACAAAACAGGATCCTGGCCTTTAGCACCTAGGCTTTCCAGCCTACTAACACATAAGCCTACCATATTATAATTTCTCATCTCACCATCCTACAAAACATGTTTACAATTCATAATACAAATGGGGCTCATCCTAGGGGTATTACAATCCCCTCCCCTTATTTTTGCACTGTCCTTAGTGCAACTTATTTACACAACATCAACAAGATTTTCAAAATATTAAAAAATATGTGGGTTTTCTTCTCGCATAGCATCCTCATGCTCCCATGTCACGTCCTCAGGACCGTACCAGGTCCATTGGACCTTTACAATCCCTATGGATCGATTCTGAAGTTATTTTCTCTTCCGGTCCAAAATGTGCACCAGATGCACTTGCAAGATGCCTTCTCGCTCCACCTGAATCACATTCCAATCAATAACATGATTAACATCATGTATATATTTCTTAATCAATGAAACATGAAACATATTATGTATAGTCATGGATGCAGGCAATGAAAGCATATATCAAACTTGTCCAATCCTTTCTAGGATTTCAAATGGCCTGGAATATCTGGCTGCCAACTTGGAACAGTTTCCCAGCTTCAGGGAACTTTTGTTGGATTTCACTTTCAAGAAAACATGATCACCCACTTTAAACTCCATGTGGGTTCTATTCTTATCAGCATAAGTTTTCTTCTTGTCTTGGGAAGCCTTCAAATTCTTCCTAATCTTCAACATTTTCTCTTCCATTTCCTTGAGCAAATCTGGCCCAATTATTTCTCTATCAATTGGGTTGTCCTAGCTTATTGGTGTGTTGCACTTTCTGCCATAAAGTTCTTCGAACAGGCTCATCTTCAGTGATGCTTTATACCCATTGTTGTAGGAAAATTCTACCAAGTGTAGGTAGTCTTCCCATTTAGATGGTTTTTCCATCACATACATCCTTAGCATGTCCTCTATCACTTGGTTCACCCTTTCCATTTTCCCATCAGACGCAGGATGATAGGCTATGTTGACGTTCAGATTTGTTCTGAACCCTTTGAATAACCCTTTCCATAACTTTGAGGTGAATTTCGGGTCTCTGTCAGATACAATTGTCTTGGGAATACCATGCAATTGTACTACTTCCTTCATATAGATATCAACAACATTAGATGCCTTGTGAGTAGTCTTCAATGGAATAAAATGGGCATATTTCGTAAGCTTATCCACCACCACTATGATGGAATCATGTTGTTTTCTAGTTCTGGGAAATCCTATGATGAAATCCATTGTCACCACTTCCCACTTGCACTCAGGAATGGGAAATGACTATAGAAACCCTGCTGGGTGCCTATGTTCTTCTTTGACCTTCTGACACTCCATACATCTGACGATGTATTCTGAAATTTCCTTCTTCATACCTGGCCAAAAGTAATGGCTCTTGAATGTTGCCACTATTTTATGATATCCAGGGTGCCCAACATACGACACATTATGCATTTCTTTCAAGATCATAATTCTCAATTCCTCGAAATTAGGTACATAAATTATGGTTTTTGTACAATAGTGTTCCATCAGCTTCCAATTTATAATCTTCCACTTTCTGTAGCATCTTACCTTGTTGTAGATTTGCTACCATTTACATGTACTACAAATATGTATTTGTAGCTTCCGAAATTCAGCCTTTAATAACATTTTGATACATGCTAATGGTTGTAGCATGTAGCTCATGCACTCTTATGTTGAGTGCATCAGCCACTTTGTTCTCCTTTCCTTTGATATGCTTGATATCAAAGTCATACTCACAAAGGAATTCCAACCATCTACTTTTCCTAGCATTCAAGGTTGGCTGATCAAACAAATACTTCTATCGTTATGGTCTGTCCTTAGTTCAAACCTCTTTCCCATGAGGTAATGTCTCCATTTATTTAGAGCGTGTACAATGGCCTCCAACTCCAAATCATGAGTAGCATAGAGCCTTTCATTCTCTTTCAATTTTCTGGACACATAACATATTACAACCCCATTCTGGTTGAGGACTCCTCTTATTCCTTCTTTACATGCAGCTGTGTAAACCACAAAATACTCATTCGGATTTGCAATTTTCAGAATTGGAGCACTGGTTAACAATTTCTTCAATTGTTGGAATCTTCTCTCACATTCCTATGTCCATTGAAATTTCTTTCCCTTCCTTTGCAAGGAAGTAATGG
>ML840737.1:37572-47671 GCA_009831015.1 Picea engelmannii | reverse complement strand
TTAATCATTAATTAGGATTACCATGTCGTGGCATGGGAACATTGTAAATGTATCATTGTTTAATTGCCAATAACTGACTGTGGGGGTTATCATTGTTTAATTGCCAATAACTGACTGTGGGGGTTATCATTGTTTAATTGCCAATAACTGACTGTGGGGGTGAAGCCTTGAAAGTACTAGCCATGATATCACTAGAGGAAAGAATGTGAGAATGATAAGAGAACAGTTAATAAGAAAAGGACCGGTGGTTGAGCCTTGAACCACCCCCATGAATAGAAGCATGGTCTAGCTTTGAAAGGTCAACCTGAAGTACCATAGGGTCCGACAGACCCAGACTGACTCAAGTTTCCTTCTGACAGGAGGAAACAGGATAGGAGGGATGTGCATGCAAGGAACACAAGAGGATATGAAGAGAAGAGTGGAGAATGTGAGGAACATTCGAGCAGAAGAGAATGAGTCGAAGGCCACGAGCTCGATGTTGAGGAAGCATAGAACGAGACCTAAGCAGAAGGTCGCGAGCTTGATGTTGAGGAAGCATCTTATAAACCTCACAGAAGACGCGAAAGAGAAAGGATCGATGCGAATTGGCATAAATTACTTGGTGATATCATGGCTTGGCATGGGGGTGGCCATAGTGCTAAGAATGAATGCCTCTGAGCCTATGGTTGGGTGGAAGGATGAACACCCACAGTTAGTTAGTTGGCTACAACCTATAATAAATAAGTATTCTCATATCATGTGTATTTAAGCGGTAATTGTGAATTAAAGTTGGATATCTTATGAATGTTGTAGGGATGTGCATCTTTGTTCAATGGTTATACCGTATCCCTCTAATTCTGCCTAAATGTATATTTAAGAAAATAAGGAATTCTCTGACTTGTACACGTAAATGCATGAGCCTCGTGGTGGCTCAAGTTAAAATAAATGAACTGTGAATTTGTTGACCTTGGGGCATAGCCTCACGTGTGCATGCTGACACTCCCAGTCATTCTAAAGGAAGGAGTCAATTATGCTCATGAGAGGTAGTGCATGTATGTGCAGAGTCTCTGCGAGGCGGGAAGAGATCGAGAACCCCCTTTAATTCTAGAGTTGATAAATGAGCGCAAGGGGTGTGCGGAGGATTTCTCTAAGTGTTAAGTTTAGGAGAATTAGTGCAAAATACCTAAGTACTTAAGGAGCTGACAAAGCTCAGATAGGATAGTGATATTTAAGTCCCGAAAGGAGAGATCCTTTCGTTTGGAAGACAAATGGATGAGATTAGTTCGGGAGAAGACAAATTTCTTCACAATCGTCGGATCTGTAGAAAGAACACGGGTTTTAACCCTTAGAATCCTTCGGACTTCGTGGGTTCGACGAATCGAGCATATTCGCCGTATGGGAGGAGAATTCCTCTGAAGTCCTGAAGTCTCGAAGTTAATCTGGGCCGTAAATATTATCCCATCTGTTGGATCTATGATACAATCATCCCATCATTGACCACTTCAGGAGGATGCAAGATTGGTAACACCAAAACTCTCGAAGTCTTGAATTTAATCTGGGCCATAGATATGAGGACGCCCGAGGACTATCCCGACTGTCACATTTATGATATAGTCAGATCGACGTTGACCACTTCGGGAGGACAAAGGTTTGGTAACATCAAACCCCCCTGAAGTCTCAAAGTTAATGTGGACCGTGGATCTAAGGATCCTTCGAGATCCCTCATGATCCTTCGATCGAGGGGAAGTGTGTATTACATCGAGTTCATGTGGGGGCCCATGTGTCAAGTGACGACGTTGCTAGGTATTTCTCTCAGAGTGGGACAAACTGGGACCCAAGGGACCCTTGAATGAAAGTTACGAGCCGTAAATCTCTGGGGTCACGTAGATACTCTCAGATCATCAGATTGAGGCTATGGTCAGCCCGACGCTGATTGACTCCGGGAGAAAAGAGGAGTTTGCATTGCAAAACTCCTGAATAGCTGGGAGCTGAAGCAGATCTAAGAAGTCCAAGCCAAAGGGATAGGTGTTATCATATCCTGCACTCCGGAGAGAAGTCACTCCGGGAGAATTGAAGTGTGAAGGCACTAGGATTTCTGAAGGTCGGACTCTCGAAGTCATCCCAGTCGTCCGTTGGAAGGGGCGCATGGCAGAAGATATGCCATTTCAAAGGAATGTTACTTTGGAAGAAAAAGGAGTGTGTTGAACAATAACTCCCCAAGGCCGAAGAGTCGGATATCATCTGAACTATCCATTGGAATAAAACATGTGGCGCTCGATCTGTAACTCGGGGTACTGAGCACTTCGGAGGAAAGAGAGAAGCATTGACTTCAAGTCACCCCAAGTGGGGAAAAGGACAGATATCGATCGTTGATTGGGGAAAACACGTGGCATTCGATCTGTAACTCTGGGTACGAAGTACTTCGGGGGAAAAAGGATTTGGAGTGTTCGAAACTCCCGAATGTCGAAGTCCTGAAGTAGATCAAAGTCGTCGATCATGAGGGACGCGTGGTGCTCGATCTGTAACTTTGGGTACATAGTACTTCATAGGAAAAGGGTTTGGAGTGTTTGAAACTCCCGAACACTGAAGTCCCGAAGTAGATCATAATCATCGATCACGAGGGACGCGTGGCGCTCGATCTGTAAATCTAGGTACATAGTACTTTGCGGAGAAAAGCCTTTGGAGCATTCGAAACTTTCGAACGTCAAAGTCCTGAAGTCAATCAGGGCTGTCAAAATCTCTGAGGACACACAACATCAGTTTGTGAACTTCAGAGATTTTCCACTATGGAGGATTCGTGCGGTGGTTGTCTTGGCACATGTTGTCTTGGCGTCTAGTCATAGCTCACGGTCATATGTGAGTATAGATGGATGGAAGAACCAAAAGAATTTGGGAGAGGCTACCTGCCAGCTCTGAGCTCGATTCAAAGCATGGAGACTGTGGTTGGAAAGCTCTGGAAGAGAAAAATGGGATAGAAACCCCAAATGGGGGTTTTGATTCTCCTAAGAAGAGTGAATTTTTTATGCCCCCACCATGGGTGTGTTACAAATTGGTATCAGAGCATGACAACAACACTTGGCATGCTTGGGCTCATGCACGAGTAGTATGAAAATATTTCTGGAGGACTTTAAGGGGTAACACCTTATCTTACCGCATTCCTAAGAGGCATAGAAAACCTCTACTGAAGAGAGGAATGATTTTGGTGACCATTTCCTAAAAAGGGAGAGCATGAGTTTGGTGCCCAGATTGTATTTTTAAGTTGGGTAATGTTCCAGGGAGGTTGAGGCAAGAGTGTTTTCTTGCTAGTTGTTATCGTACAAAAAGGGAACCTAGTTATGACTATGTCTGATTCAACTTTCATGTGGATGTCGTCTGAATGACTACAAGCTCTCAACTAAGAGGGAAACTCATTGTTGAGTATCCCTATGAGGCTTGTCATAAGGATGGCAACAATATCCTTGGAGGAGGATCTGGAAGTCTGAGATGCCCATGTGCATGCATGACATGGAAAGGGTGCAAGCAATGAGCTTGCATGATGAATGTTTGGTTAGGTTTGTGGGTGTTTATGCTTGAGTACATGTATTTAATGTATTGTGAATCTTCTTGATATTAAGCCTGATAGTAATACCAGTTAGGTATGAATAATATTAAATATGAAAGTGATGCACATGTATCATGTAAGGATATATGTATTCTAAAGACAAAATATGGCTGCCTTGATGAGTGATATGTAAGGCAAGAATATCACTTGCCAAGATTAAGTGAATACCATAGACGCATGGTTGACTCCAGTTTTTAAAGAGTCATGAAAGTTATGTTTTGAATGATATCTTAAGGGGAATGCACTCCATTCCTTCGAGAAAGAAGAGTATAAATAAATGAAAGAGTAAATGAGCAAGGATGGTTTGTGTCAGAATAAGAGGCAAATGATTATGCCTTGAATATCACATAAGAATGAGTTTGAACAATCACAAGTTGACTAATTTTAGAATAGAGATGTATGTAGGCTGTGAAATATACCCATGGCAGCTACACACAGACTTTTGCTTATGCATATGGTTAAGTACATCATGGATGTAAGTTAACCTTAATAACTACTGAGAAACTAAGCAGTGAGCTAGAAGCTTATATATATATATATATATATATATATATATATATCTAAGAATCTTGGATTACATTTTGAAAGCATGATGTAATGAATAGAAGACTAATGAATGAATAAATGAGTATGGTTGATTGAATAGGCTTGGTTGAAGCCATGTTAAGAAAATGCATTTGTATGCCTCAGATACCCAAGTAGAGTATGATTCAAGAAGAAAACCCTGATCAAATCAGGATACTCAAGAACTTGACATAGGATATGAATGTGAGCCGCTCATCGGAGGGAAGATCGATCAGAATCGTCAAATCAAATTCACTATCCACTGGAGTTAACGGATCAAACACGAGTCGTTTGATTAGATTGACGGTCGAGGATCATTGCAGAGTACGAAGGTGAAACTAACGGACATGCTAGTTCATGACCCATAATCAACCAACGACGTTGATCTCGTCGGGTGGAAGATCGACGACCACGATTAGATTGAGTCGGGCGAACACTTTCCATATTAGGCCCCACAATCACTATTAACCGTTGATCTGTGAACATAGATCGATGGTTGGGAATCTTTGCGGAGCGCGAAGTTGAAACTAACGGACGTGCTAGTTAACCGCCCGCAATCAACCAACGTCGTTGATCTCATCGGGGTGCTAGATCAGCGAACATGATTAGACAGAGACAGGCGAACACTTTCCAAATTGGGCCCCTCAATCACTATGAAACGTCGATCTGTGAACATAGATCGATGGTTGGGAATCATTGCGGAGAGTGAAGGCAAAATTTACGAACATGCTAGTTCATGACCCGCAATCAACCAACGTCGTTGATCTCGTTGGGGCGGAGAATCAACGACCACGATTAAAAGAGTCAGGCAAGAACTTTTCAGATTGTGGAGATTGAACTCTCCGATAACGAGCGAGAATATTGGGATTCCTCAATCGTTGTGAATCGTCGATCTGTGAACGATCGGTGGGTGAACCTGCAAGGAACCCACGCATTAATGTTGCATAAAACTCGTACTGTGATTGGGTTCTGTGGTTGAATTTAGCACATCGAAGCTCTGTATCAACCTAAATTCTCAGTCAAACACTTCTATGTTGGCATTATTATTATCTGGAAATTGTGTGGTTAAAATCGATCGAGGGCTAAGATCGACGACCTGTGATCATTGCGGAGATCGCATATGCACACGGGTTAACGTCGAGACATGTACCCATAATTTAAATTCAATATAGCGTGTTTTGAGTTTTGGATCAGATTGTAGATCGGACGACCTGTATTCATTGCGGAGATCGAAAGGAGAATTAAACTGTGAGCTAGTTGAGGTTCCGTAATCGCTTGCAGTCGTTGGATCTAGGGGGAAATGGATCTACACCATCGATTTGCAGAAAAAGGGGTTTAGCCAGGATCATAACGCCTGGATATGGGAGCCAAAAGGATAGCACCTAGACATGGCAGCCGAAAGGATAGCGCCTGAAAAGAATAGAGCTGAGGTCACAACTCTCGGTCGCATGGAGAGAAAATGAAGTTTCTTCTTGCCAATCAAGAAAGATAGAGTTTAACACTTTGCATTAGACTGTGCTCGTGAAGACTGGTTCTGTGGGAATAAAGGTGCTCATAGCTAGCACATTGCATGGAATTACTTTGAGGAAGTGCATGTTTGCATGAAAGGAAGACAATGAACCTTCCATTGAGGAAGGAGGACCTTCCAAAAATTTTACTTACATTGTATGGATGTCAAAGGAAAACAAATCTAGGTAACCATGAGTGTGGGCACCTTGGTTACTTATGAAGGAAGAATGCTTGGGCACATTCAAGAGAAACATTTAGTTTCGTGTGCGCTGATTTGGAATTGTGATTCGCGTGTAGTAGGAAGCATAGTCTTGCTGTAAGAGTGAATGAGGAGGAATAATCCATATGGTGAAGAGGTGGGTTAAACTCCAACACACCATAACAGGGTGCTTGTCACCAAGTGTGGTAGCTTGAAGATTAATGCGAGGGTGCATTGGGTATGAATGTGGCCATGAACATTGGCACATTGATTAAAGTCATTTAATATTTGAAATGCACTTGTAAAATTTAGTATGTTAACATGATGCTTACATAATAATAATATTCCCTTTTTGCTTTATATACCTTGAATATATGAAAATGACTTGGACTGTTAGTATGCATCGTATGAAAATATAGTGTGCATGAAAACTAACAATTTGTTTGGCTGAGGAAAGTTGACTTGCAGGAAGAAAGAGTCTTGGATATGGCAATGTTGTAAGCCCATAAGGAAGACCGATTTCCTGTTGAGCTAAACTGCTATGGGGAGGAAAGTCCCATGCTTGTGAATCTGATTCTGTGCGGAACAGATCTGAAAATAAATGAAGAAATTGGAAAATCTATGGGTGATAGATTTGCAATAAAATTCTGAAATTTAGAATTGTGACGATGTCTCATGAATTCTGTATTCTTGTGATACAGGTGAGAAGAAAAGATCTATCCAGAAAGGACGGATGAAGGCTATCTAGCTGAAAATCATGAAGGAGGCCACTACTGAGCCATGAGAACCCCATGGTAAGCCATGATCGCCTGGAATATGTTGTTTTGAGGTAACACAAGCCGGAGGGATGCCTCGGTAGACCAAGTCTGAGGGACACATCAACTGTAAAGCTCGATAAAGTCTCTGAGATTATTCCTGTGCGAGAAAACCTTGGCAAGGCAAGATGGATCACCTGAGGAACTATATAACAGAGAAGGGGATGCATGAGCCTGGGCCTGGAGGGTGAGTGATCACAAGGGAGAGGAGACTTTGATAGTTATTGTAAACTATTGATTGGGACCATGCAGACAATGGGTATGTGAAGGAAAAACAATGAGCCTGGATAACAAGACAACCATGTGGATACAAATCCACAAACTGCGCAGATAAGTATTGTACTAGATTATTAAATTTTCCTAGAAATTTTATGTAACAGTAAAATGTTTTCGCATGTGACTATGATTAACGTGCTTGTTTTCCAAGAATTATTGAAGGCAGGTGATGAATATTAAGAGTCTGAAAAGGGGACTTGACCAAGGAAGAAGGTCAAGACTTCTGAAGTGGTTGAATGAGAAAGGCATGATAGGTGTTACTGAAAAAGAACACCGAGGATGGTGTTCCTTTTAAAGGGCGGGGGATTGTAACACCCTTGTTTCCCCCAACTTGTAATTAATCATTAATTAGGATTACCATGCTGTGGCATGGGAACATTGTAAATGTATCATTGTTTAATTGCCAATAACTGACTGTGGGGGTGAAGCCTTGAAAGTACTAGCCATGATATCACTAGAGGAAAGAATGTGAGAACGATAAGAGAACAGTTAATAAGAAAAGGACCGGTGGTTGAGCCTTCAACCACCCCCATGAATAGAAGCATGGTCTAGCTGTGGAAGGTCAACCTGAAGTAGCACAGGCTTCGGTAGACCCAGACTGACCTAGGTTTCCTTCTGACAGGAGGAAACAGGATAGGAGGGATGTGCATGTAAGGTACGCAAGGGATGTGAAGAGAAGAGTGGAGAATGCGAGGAACATTCGAGTAGCAGAGAATGAGTTGAAGGCCATGAGCTTGATGCCAAGGAAGCAGAGAATGTGACCTGAGAAGAAGGCCACGAGCTTGATTCTGAGGAAGCATCTGATAACTCGAAGCAGGGCAAAGGACAGATATAGACTGTTGATTGAGAAAAACACGTGGCATTCGATCTGTAACTCCAGGTATGGAGTACTTCGGAGGAAAAAGGCTTTGGAATGTTTGAAACTCCCGAACGTCGAAGTCCCGAAGTAGATCATAGTCGTCGATCATGAGGGATGCGTGGTGCTCGATCTGTAACTCCGGGTACGAAGTACTTTGGAGGAAAAAGGGTTTTGAGTGTTCGAAACTCCCGAACGCTGAAGTCCCGAAGTAGATCATAATCATTGATCACGAGGGATGCGTGGTGCTCAATCTGTAACTTCGAGGAGAAAAGCCTTTGGATTGTTCGAAACACCCAAACGCCAAAGTCCTGAAGTCATTAAGGGTCATCAAAATCTCTGAGGACACGCGACATCAGATTGTGAACTTCAGAGATTTGCCACTCTGGAGGATTCACGCGGTGGTTGTCTTGGCGCCTTTTGTCTTGGCGTCTGGTCATAGTCCGTGGTCATATGTGAGTATAGATGGATGGAAGAACCCAAATAAATTGGGAGAGGCTACTTGCCAACTCTTAGCTCGGTTCAGAGCATGGAGACCGTGGCTGGAAAGCTCTGGAAGAGCAGAATGGGATAGAAACCTCGAATGGGGGTCTTGATTCTCCTAAGAAGAGTGAAATTTGGACGCCCCAACCATGGGCGTGTTACAAATTGGTATTAGAGCATGACAACAACACTTGGACTACTTGGGCTCATGCATGAGTCATATGAAAATATTTCTGGAGGATTTTAAGGGGTAACACCCTATCTTACCGCATTCCTAAGAGGCATAAAAAACCTCTACTGAAAAGAGGAATGAGTCTGGTGACCATTTCTTGAAAAGGGATAGCATGCACAACTCTCGGGTTTCAAAGTGAACTGGGAATTTTTTTTTTCTTTTGGATACAAGAATTGCTGGACATGGTTTTTCTAATCAAGTTGATAAACAAAGCTGTAGAAATATAGAGTGATTGAGTGAGAAATCAAAACAACCTCCCTTGCTTGGAGGATAGGAAACTAATCTACCAGAGTTCTTGTGGGAGAAGGAGAGTGGCCTCCGTTCCTGACTGTGCTGAACATAAGGAATAATTCTAGGTGTAATGGTCAAGACCGATCTTGACCTAAAGATACTCTTAATTTCTAAACTAGGATACTCAGTAAGTAACATAATTCAAAATTGCATTTGGGTTCTAAGGGAATAGTCCAAATGGTATTAGACATTAAATTGTTAAAATTAAGATAAAATGGTTGACTAAATGTTGATCTTGAATGTGGTAAAGGAAGTGTTGGGGCACTTCTAGAAGCCAATGGGTCAGATTGACATCCAGTGGTGGATGGTAGCCATATAGATATAGTGGGAAGCTAAATTGGTTGATTATGTTACCTTGGGCATGGTTATAATTGCCCAAGTTGTATTTATAAGTTGGGTAATGTTCCAGGGAGATGGAGGCAATAATGTTTTCTTGCTATTTGTTATTGTACAAAAAGGGAAACTAGTTATGATTATGTCTGATTCAAGTTCCATGTGGATGTCGTGTGAATGACTGCAAGCTCTCAACTGAGAGGGAAACTTAGTGTTGAGTATCCTTGTGAGGCTTGTCATAAGGATGGCAACAACATCCTTGGAGGAGGATCTGGAAGTCTGAGATGCCCATGTGCATGCATGAAATGGAAAGGGTGCAAGCAATGAGCTTGCATGATGAATGTTTGGTTAGGTTTGTGGGTGTAAGTACATGTATTTAATGTATTGTGAAGCTTCTTGAGATGAAGCCTGATAGTAATACCAGTTAGGTATGAATGATATTGAATATGAAAGTGATGAACATGTATGATGTAAGGATATATGTATACGAAAGGAACAATATGGTTTCCTTGATGAGTGATATGTAAGGCAATAATTGCACTTGCTAAGATTAAGTGAATACCATAGACGCATGGTTGACTCCATTTTTTAAAGAGTCATGAAAATTATGTTTTGAATTATAGCTTAAGGGGAAAGTGCTCCATTACCTTGGGAAAGACGAGTATAAATAAATGAAAGAGTAAATGAGCAAGGATGGTCTGTGTGAGGATAAGAGGCAAATGATTATGCCTTGAGGATCACATAAGAATGAGTTTGAACAATCATGAGTTGACTAATTTTAGAATAGAGATGTATGTAGGCTGTGAAATATACCTATGGAAGCTACACATAGACTTTTGATTATGCATATGGTTAAGTACATCATGGATGTAAGTTAACCTTAATAACTGCTGAGAAACTAAGCAGTGAGCTACAAGCATATATATATATATATATATATATATATATATATATATATATA